>JAEIFT010000489.1:0-196194 GCA_018904225.1 Lordiphosa mommai | reverse complement strand
CAACAAATAAAAAAATTTTCAAATAATCAATGGACCTTACCAGAAGAGATAATGTAAGCGTGTGCTTAAATTATTAGTATTAATAATAAATTTATTTACACATTAAACATTTACAAAATTAAGTGCTCCCCCCCCCCCCCCCCCACAACATCAGCTTACAATATAATACAACATATTTATAATTTTCTTATTTTTTAACTTTAATAATATTTAACAACAGAGAATAAAAGTGGAACCCGAATCAGAACCATATACCGAAAATAACCGATTGAAACTCAGTACACGTAACCGAACCGAAATTTTGCGATTTTTTAAGAAACGAGCAAGTTAGTTCGTTATGACGCATGAGACGTAATCTAAGTAAGACGGAATTTACATGATGAAGCAGCAAACTTCATGAAGTTTTCTTAGTAGGCTAGAGGAGTTTAATGTATATCTTTACTATTCGTTAAAGGTCTGCATGACATTATCTATCTGAATTCGCCTACTACGAAAACTTTAACGAAGTTGCTTCATCGAGAAAATCCCGACTAAGTATGCCTTCATGTTGTATTGTTGAGAATGTGAAAATGACCAAATATTCACACACAACATAAGAGCCTACTAGAGTTATCATGTCATGTTTACCCAGCCTAAGAACAGATATTATTGGAACCGAAACGATCCGAATCATCATCGGACCGTATAAGTTTCAGCTATGAGCAAGGCTGCAAAAATCGCCAAATTCGGAGGGTCGAGGTCGAAACAATGAGGAATCCCCTGTTACTGCCAAATAAATACAGGTACAGCTACATAAATAAACTGCACAACTGGCGGCCAATAAGGTGGACCATGGGTGTAAAAGTTTTTAAAGAAAAAACTGTTATTTAAATTAGTTGCCCATTAATTCGACGGACCCATCCGCAACGCCATAACTTTTGACAGAGATGTCAGATCGCTTAATGACATACCGCGTTTGAAGGTCAGTCCAAGCAGATTTTTACCATGGAACAATACACGCCCCGGGAACGCTCTGAAATAGTTGAAATTTACATTCAACAGAACAAGTCAATTGTGAAAACTCAACGTGCTTTTAAAAAATTAAAAAATGTGAAAAGTGCGCCTTCTAAGAACACCATTAAGCGTTTATACGAAAAAAATTTTCGACTGGTGAGGCTCTTTCTAATCCGAAGAGGCCAAATAAAAGTCGACCAAGGCGATCGGCCGAGAATATCGCTGCCGTACAGAGCCAGTGTTGAGGGTCCCCAAAGAACATCCAAAAAGCCGTTCTCAGCAGTTGGGCATGGCTCGGTCCACTTTACAACGGGATTATTCGCGTTGATTTGCATTTGTTCCCCGTACAAAATTCAATTGACGCAAAGATTGTTGCCTGCGGATAAGCCTTGTCGATTGAATGGGCCCAAAGAGTCATCGAAATGTCCGAAGATGACGAGCAATTTTGGAACAAAATTATCATGTCCGATGATGCCCATTTCACATTGAATGGGACCGTAAATAAGCAAAATTGCCGTATTTACGCCACTGAAAATCCTCAGAGATTCAAGAAATTGCCTCTTCATGACGATAAAGTCACAGTTTGCGCGGCGTTAGTGCGAAAACGGTCATTGGGCCGTTTTTCTTCCAAAATGAAAATGGCCATGCTGTTACCATCAACCAGGAGCGTTATCGCGACATGATGACCAATTTTGTGATGCCAATTATTCGTCGAAAGCGTATGAGGCAGTTCTGGTTTCAACAAGACGGCGCTCCACCGCACACAAGTCGCATAACAATCGATTTTCTGAAGAAATTGTTTCCGGGCCGTTTGATGTCGAAAAGTGGTGATTTGGACTGGCCACCGCGTTCGCCCGATTTGACGCCGCCTGACTTCTTCTGTGGGGATATTTGAAGTCAAAGGTTTACGTTAACAAGCCAAGGACCGTAGAAGAGCTCAAGGACAACATTCGTGAAAAGTAGCCGCTATTCCGGCCGAAATGTTGGCGAAAACGATGGAAAATGCTGCAAAAAGGGCACAAACATCAACGCCAGAGGCGGCCATTTGAGAGATATCATATTCAAAAAATTGATGTAAACAAATCTACTTGGAACAAATTAAATAATTTAAAGTTTCCCCCGCGCAAAATTTTTATTTTTTTTTTGATTTTAAAACTCAAAAATAAAAATACAACTATTTGTTACCATTTAAATGAAAGTTAGCAAAAAAAGTTTATTGGTGATATTGAAGAAAAATCCACTTTTTAGTAAAATTTACAATAAAATTTACCTTTTTTAACTTTGATTATTTATATCAAAAGCATTTATAAAAATAACTGTTATATTCCGTCCCTGGTTTTTATCTAATATAAATATGATAAAAAAAAAAAAAAAATATAATATAAAAAAAAAGTGGTTAGAGTCTTTATCAAAAAGGTTGGGCTAATTTCAACAATCCATCATTCATCGTAGACATCGATCAATATTTCTTATTGCTGTGCTTAAGCTTGCTGAGGCTATTAAAGAAAAATCGTGACCCATAAAATATCGGAATCAAGATATAATCCCATCCAAAACCCATTCTAAACCGTCCCATCTTGATCCTAGATATTTACCAAATTTTAAATTCAATCCAACTCAACTCTTGATGTCGATTTGGATATTTTCTCTGATATTATAATATTCAAAGAAAAACTCCTAAATCCTTCTGAGATTTATACCATTTGCTTAGATAGACCAGAATGTGATTGTGTTATTAGGAACTTGTCAAACATAAGATTATTCAAATTGAATATCGTCGCTTCCAATTAATTTGTCTACCAAAAGGATTGGATGAAAAGCAAAAACAAAACGACCGCTAAATTCCTTTGACATAATTGAGTTCCGTAAAGAAGTCAACCCTCAAATATGAATTTTTGGAAGTCTTTGTTGAAGATTACCTTAAAAAGTAAAATACGCTATGCAAATTTTTACTCTTACCTTTTGGCCAGTTACTTATCAAACAACTCTCGTTAAAACGGAAATAGAGAAATGTTAATCATATCACCTAATACATTGGGCATGTAATCAAAAGCCTATGGTATAATCAAAATACACCAAAAACCTCTCCAGCAAACTGGTTGTGTTGGGTCTTTGTTTAGCATTTGTACATACAAACAGCTGGCCAACTAGTCAAAGAAAGTCTTTCTCTTCTTCTTCTATTTCTACGGTCACGATTCGGACTCTTGACTATTGTATGAATCTTGGACCAAAGGCGCCCACAAAATGAATATCATCAAAAAAAAAAAAGCAAAATAGTAAGAGCGCTGGCCTCAGCTCGGCAGACGCCGTTTCAGTCTGTATTGTGACTCCAGCACAAACGGACGTTCACAGTTCGCAGATAATAGAAAATCCGCCGCGCCTGCGCAAAAAAAAAAAAACGAAACTCATTAAGCGAACTTATAGAGAAATTCAAGTGAATTTCATTTGCATTTTGTTGTGTTTTGTTCAGTTTGATTGAAGTCTTCACAGAGAGAGACTGTACAATAATTAGCATGCAAACTGTGTAGTCCAAATAAAAGCTATAAAATTTGTGCCAAGTGTCTTAATCCGCAATTCCAAACAGGCATTAACTCCCGCGCACGTGTTCAGCTGTACGCATCAAGGTTCCCCAGCCACTCCATCCATCATAATGGCCGTCTCGCCTGGACTCCTACATATGGATCAGCCTCTGCGTGCATTTTATCAATTTTTTGTGGATTTAATTATATTCACATTTAAATCGATATTTTATATTTTGGAATCGCTATTTTACACGTTATTGCCGCAGCGTTTTAGAAAGTTAAAGGTATGAAATGAACAACAACAACAACAAAAGGAAGAAGAGAAGCGCCAAATGCATATTTATGTTTCTCATGTCATATTTATATGATGAACTTTTTACTTTCATTGGACTTTGTTATAAATTTTGTTTTTTTTTTTGTTAAATGACCTCCCTGCTATACGTTGGCATTGCACAATTAAGCTACCAAAAAAAAAACACAGCCCACTTCTCCACTTGAAACTCAACTCATTAATATCTGCGGGGGCTACCATAAAGCATTTTTTTTTGCCTAGCAAAAATTTCACAAAACCCTAATGAGCCACACGATAGGTTTCAACGTTTTATTTTGCTTGACGTTATAAAAACAAATCTGTAATACCTTAAAAAAAAACAATTAACAATACCAATTCAATGAACGAACTCAACATACACTTCCGTTAAATACTTTAATACAATTTTTAAATAAGAAAATGGAAAGCTAACGGCTACGCTGAATACATGTAAAAAAAGACTTTTCTCATTAGTTTTTAGTTTTAGAATGTTGGCTTATATCCGTTGATAAATTTTACAGAATTTGTTGAAATATATAAACTTAATCCATTTGAGTACAAGGAAATCAAGTTTCCATAGAACTAGTTTTTGACCGATCGTTTTTGGCGCTATTTTCTGATTTTTACAAATTTTTTCAGAATTGTGTGGAATCATATAAAACTAATAAATACCACGATTGGGGATGCTAAGATGGAAAACAAAAAAGTTTTTCTCACTAGAACTAGTTTTTGGACCGATCGTTCTATCGCTTTAATATAGTATCCGATCCGCGTTCCGACAAATGTGCAGCGTATTTGTTTAAAAGACTTTTTGCAAAGTTTGGTCAAGATAGCTTTAAAACTGAGGGGGGGGATAGCATAAACGGACAGACGGACGGAGGACGGACAGACTGAAATGACTCAGCTCGTCTGCTGATCAAGAATATATATACTTTATGTGGTCGGAAATGCTTTCTTCTATGCGTTACAAACATCGTGACAATTTTATATACCCTCAAGGGTATAAAAATGGAGAAAAACTGACTTCTTAATTTTCATAGAAATAAGGGTTTTGTATTCTTTTAAAAAAAATGTATACTGCTACCAATAAAAATCAATAAGTTTTTCTTACTAAGATTAAATTTTCTCATGAATATCTTCATAAAGTTTGCAGAACTCTAAAATTCTGCAGAAGTTTCGGTACTGTTTGAAGACCCGTTCCTAAACTTATTGAACGTAAGGTTGTGGTTGAAACCTTGGTTCATAGCTTCCAATATCATTGAACCATTTATGCTTCTATTTTCGTTCCATTTCTGCAAATCTGCAAAATTGATAACTGATTGGCATTTGTTTTGTTGGTCCTATGGTCATTTATACGAACACTCCCACAGGTTCCTCGTCCTTTAACTTTGTACTCGTACCTTAACATGTAGACAGCGGAATTTGCATATTTTTGGTTAGAATTTTATCCTATTAGTCCAAAGTTGATACGTTTTTAAAGAACCTTTTTGTGATTTTAGCAGGCCATTTAGTGTTTTTTCCGCCTCTTCAACATTTTTATCCTGGCCTACCACAATTAAATTCCATTTTTAAGTATGGAAGATCCGCTGTGTATTAATATGCTTAATTTCCCATCACAAAGTCGTAATGTCGTGAGTTGGTAACCGAAATATAGCTATAGACACCTTCACTGAAATATAAAATTCATTTTGGTTCGATTCCATGTTTAAGGAATTAAATTTTCGGATAATATATATACTTTTTCATATCATTTATAATATTTTCATATCCATTTGGCCTATCTATCCATTTTTTTTAGTTTAAATAATGTTAAATTGATCTTAGTTATTCATCCAATGGAACTGAAAAATATCAAAAGGATGTGTAAATTTGAAAA
The DNA here is from genome assembly GCA_018904225.1 of Lordiphosa mommai. NCBI lineage: Eukaryota > Metazoa > Arthropoda > Insecta > Diptera > Drosophilidae > Lordiphosa > Lordiphosa mommai. Next base: position 190,493 of record JAEIFT010000489.1, on the reverse strand, counting down.
GGATATGCATTTCAATATCCAAAAAAGGATATGTCCATATCCATTCCAAATGGATCTTTTTTTTTTCTGTGTAGGTTGCTATATATATTTCTGGCCTAATAATAAAAACGCGAATATTTATGATCAAAAATGGTTTTATTGTTTTTCAAAGTATTCTCCAGCAAGATTTATACACTTTTGCATGCGTTCAAACCAATTGTCGAAGCACTTTTTCCACTCCGATTGAGATACCTCCAAAACATGGTTTTCGAACTCATCAGCATCTTCTGACGACGAAAATCGTTGACCACGGGAATAAAAAGAAGTCATTGGGTGCCAAGTCAGGGCTGTACGGCGGATGACCCATCAATTCGACGTTTTGTGCGGTCAAAAAGGCGCTGGTGTAAGCTGATGTGTGAGAGCTCGCATTGTCATGGTGCACAATGATCTGTCTTCTCTTGTTCCTTTTTTCGAATTTCTCCGAAGACTTCAGGCAAACAAATTGTGGTGTACCACTCAGAATTGACCGTCCTACGTAGCTCAAGCGGAACAGTCGCCACATGACCAGTTTTACCAAAGAAACAGGCGACCATTTGCTTCGAAGTGCTTCTTCCACGAACGACTTTCGTTGGATTTGGATCGTCTTCGAAGACCCACACGGTCGATTGCTGTTTTGTTTCGGGCTCATAGGCATAGATCCATGATTCGTCACCTGTGACGATCTTATAAACGTCTTTTGAAACACCGCGATTATATTTTTTCAAAATTTCTTTGCACCAATCCACACGAGCCTTTTTTTGAGCGATTGTCAAATTGTGCGGGATCCAACGAGAACAAACCTTTTTTTACGCCCAGGTGTTCATGCAATATCGAATGTATGCTGGTGGAAGAAATGCCCAAGGATGCCTCTATCTCACGGTATGTCACATGACGATCTTGCATTATCAGTTCACGCACGGCATCAATGTTTTCTGGCACAACGACTGTTTTTGGACGACCTTCACGACCTTCGTCTTCGAGCGAGCACATTTTTCACAGTGCTATAGAATGGTGCTTCATCGCCCTACAAAGATTTAAGTTCATCGTTGCACTCTTGTCGTGATAATCCACGTCGAAAGTTGTGAAAAATGATTGCACGAAAATGTTCACGAGTTAATTCCATTTTTCTGCCGAGTTAAGTTTTTGATTAATCGTTAATCGATATCAAACGTGGTCACACATAAAAGAGTTGTATGAAGCTTTTATCGATAAAAGTCCAAACTTTTTTTGGGAAAAGGCTAGAAAAGACCTAGGCCAGAAATTTAAATAGCAACCCACGTATACTGGGTTTAGCAGGGCATATATTTTTGGCCCTTAAGAAAGCCTATCCTAACCTAACCTAATCAGTACCTTTGCGTTTTAACTGAACCTGAACAAACCCAAGTAAGCTACTATTTTCTTAAAAAATGTAATAAATATCGAATAATTTATGAATTCCGGAAAAGCACATTCATTGCGGAAGAAGACGCCAATTCCAGTTTGTAATAAATTATTTAAACATTCGTTTGAACAAATAATATTCTAAACACAACATGTTAATTGAAAGATTTTAACTTAAGAATTTTTAGTGGTGTTAATGTCAGGTTGGACCGTGATACATTTCATAGCCCAAACAAGTTTTACATATTTGTATGTATTTGTTAAACTTGGCCTTTGTAATGAAAGAAGAAATATTTGATAACACTTTTATTTTCGTTTTTGCACACATATTTACAAACCCCTTACAAATGTATATGTCTGCCTCTAATGATATTCAACAAAAGGTGGGTTAGGCAATCCCAAAATTTTTGCATATATTCGCCTTATTCGTTGTCCACCCAAAATGAGTTTCAACCGAATTGCAACATAACGTTGATGTTGGACAATAATTTAACAAATTGTATGCGGTAAGTCTGTTGCCATTTTTTGTGGTTCCTCCCCACACACAGCACCAAAGTTCAATCAAGTTCAAAACTTTACTACAATGTGAACCATAGGGCATATTGGTTTTCATTTAATTCAGCTGCATACTAAGAAAAGGTACACCATGTGCCTGCCAAACCGGGAACTACTTTTCCTTTTGAAGTTTCTTGTCATTTATTTATATGTATGTTTTTCTATGCGAAATGTGCAATACCGAAAAATCAACAATGACAAAACGGAAAAGCTACGCGTGCGGAAAACTTGTTGTCATGTTCATTGGAGTGCAAAAGGTAATGGCTGTGCCATGCCGCCAAATTGTTATAGTACAAACATTTATTTCTAAAACCCCAAAAACTTAATTTCAATGCCGCATTTTGGGGCACAACTAATTGAATCCATAAAACAAAATATGCACAAATATTTGCCAAAACTCAAGTGTTTAGTTGGTAGCTTAAGTGCCTCATATTTCACATATTAAAAGTGACGTCTGCGGATGCCGAAAAAAAATAAAGTAAAGCAAATAAATGGAGGCATTCATTCATTCATTCAATCGTGGCTGACCATTAAGTCCATCCCATCGTACGGGCGTGTGAACAACATTGTTGTAAGCCATCGAAGCAGATCAAAACAAAGCTTAAGTTTTGTTTTAAAGTATTTTTGTTTGTTAAACAAAATGGTCCGAAAATTATTTACAACTCTGGCCAGAGTTTTTATGTTGGTTGTAAAACTATATAGAAATCGGCATAAATTAAAAAAGTTCATTGCCATAAAAAGTATTACAGATGACCCTGTAAACGGGGTAGAAGACAAAATTTAGCCCTAGCACAAAAGTTGTATTTATCTATGTTTGATTTACAAAAGTACATTTTTTTCTTCACTACTGACTGACTGTCTAATTGGTAATCTCCGCACTGCACAAAGGTCCCAAAAGCCACTTTTTGCATAAACTTTAGTTATTGAAATCTTTGTTCATTATGGTCCAGCGATAATTTTGTTATATAAAGTCAAATTATAAAAATATTAGTCGATATTTGGTTTTATACCAGGGAATCAAACCGAATCGAATTTCGGTTCCGGTTCCGGTTCTGGTACGTACCGAAACTAATGTTTCGGTAAAAGGTTTTGTTTAGGTGCTAGTTTATTTCGGTATTCGGTTACGTACCGGTACCTTGGTTTTTATTTCGGTATACCGGTACGTAACGGTATGTACCGGTATAATTTAAAAATCCTTTAATCCGAAGATATTATAGAACTGGTAGCAACCTACACAACAAAAAGTAGTTATTAAGAAGGAAAATTAAACATAATAAACTTTACCTCAGAAAAAATGTCCTAATAATATAAGAGTAAGAAGATCTTTTGATATCTGATGAAATGTTAAATACACTGTTTTCAGATAACGTTACCGATCCCCAATTTAACTGCTATTGGTTAAGCATTTGAGCCAATTATTAATTCATTTCCTTTGTAAATGCAAAATTAAGATAAATTAATAATATTTGGAATTTATTAAACCAAAAAAGATGCAACGAAATAAGATGAAATTGTTTTTTTATTGAAAATTTCAGAATCATCCTAGATTGTCCCTTAACTTTTACATTTGTAAGTTTTTGCCACGTTTACCCTGCGTTTTACCCTGAAGAAATCCCTGATTGAGGCAATAAATATAAAATAACAAAAAAACTCAGAACCAAAACTGTACCGGTATTTCGGTTCCAAAAAATAATTTCGAAATACCGGTACGCAAAAAATAAATAATAACGGTTCCGGTTCTGGTTCTGAGTTTCAATCGGTTCTTTTCGGTATACGGTTCCGGTTCGGGTTCCGGTTTGACACCCTGAGTTTATACACATATTTTTGTGGCCCCAGTTATTTTATATGTCTGACATATAACGGACTTGGTTTTTTTTATCTATTGAACAGAAATTCGGGTTGTACACGTATTTTAAACTTCTAAGATGTCCTGCCAAATTTGGTTCGTTTTGCAACACTATTTTATATAGCTACCATTTAAACAATCTAGACGGCCTTTCACCAACTTTGTTGATTTTTTAAACTATTAAACTCAAATTTGGTATGTTTGCGTATTTAAGCTTCTCTAATCGTTTCGGGACACTTTTTTGCCGAAACGTGCAAAATCTAAGAGTAATTTTATTTTATAAACAATATTATGTTCATTTTCTACCTAGTAATCGGAATTGTTTGGTACAAAGTTTTTGGTCATAAAATGAAAAAGAATAAATATTGAAAAAAACATTTTTCAAGCCTGCAAACAGTCCGGAATCGCCCCCTGAGAACCGGTTTGGGTCGGGATTTTAAAATTGCCCGAACCGGACCATAAGCCACGCCTCATTCATTTTTGATCTATCGAACATAAATTCGAAAAAAAGTTTCGGTTGACAATATTAGGAAAAAAATTCTTAATGAGAGAATCCAAATAAGAAAAATAAAAGTTTATGAGAGCAATTGAAAGCAATAAATAAATATAAAATCTGTCAATGATCTATAATATTTCTTTAAAATTTTGGAAAGGTCTTAAAAAACGGAAAATGTTCTCGTTCCCGAATCCGATCGATCGGAATTGGTAAAAAACTCGATTTCCAAGAAAAGTTTATATATTTCGGTTCAAACTAATTGCCATGAAGCCAGTTGAAAAAAGATAAATGGAAATTGGAAGTTAAAAGCGGCATCGCTCAATCAGTTTTTAGATATACATATACTTATTTCCGATTCCGCATATTTTAATCGAATTCGTGGAAACAGGCCTGAATGTGTTTACAATACTTCTGTCCCAGCAACTCAATTACCTAACCTTGGTTGGATTAGGTTAGATTAGAGCGGTTGCCCACAGCCGCATACTCTATCTTAATGGTCCAAAATATGTCTGAAAACTGAGATTAACTATCTGGCTTGGATGAAGCCACATCGATATCTAGGCATAGTCAGGATAATGTGTCTGAATCGAGACACATCCATTATAAATTGAAACCCGATATAATTTTGTCTTCGTTACAGAAGAAGTGGGAGACGGACTGCTTTTCTACCTCTTCTCGACGTCGCGACCAGCCAGCCCTTGTGAGGTTTGACGAAACTGCAAAGGTCTGTTAAGCGCTTTGCGCATCGAGTTGGCCATATCTGTCTTGCAATTCTAAGTTTAAGAGCGCATGCCATTTTCTAGTTTGATTTAAGCTTGAAGATATTTCATAGAATAAACCTTCACGTTGCCATAGGCATACGTTCTTCTAACGGAAATGAGATGGGACAATTTGTTGCAATCGATTTCCGATATCGAGACCAAACGACTTAATTGCAACCTGACTGTCACAAAAAAGTTTCTGTATTGAGTGTAAACTAAGTTAGATCTTAAGGCGGTCTTCTACCTTTTTTAAATTCTGCAGAGAAGCAATTAGAGAAGCTTTTTCAATTTTTTATTTTTTGTTATTTATTAATTCAATTAAAAAATAAAAAAAAAATGTTGTAGAATGAGGGGAAACTGTTCAACAAGATATTGGCCTACCAATTAGGGTCTCAAAAAAAAAAAGGTGTACAGGTGGTAGCCATTATTGTGGGACTTCTTCAGGTTATCGGAAATGAAAAGGGTAAATGAGTTTCTCATTCAGAATTGATGTAATTCTGGCCCGTACCTTAGTCATATTTTTCAATATTTTTTTTTGACAAATTGGCGGCAATGAAAAAAATATCGATTTTTTTAATTTTTTGCTTTTGTAGTTAAGTGTAAAAAAATTGTAAAAAAAATTTTTAAATTAATTTTGAGAATAGTTGCAATCGGATGGAAGGACAAGTTTCAAGCTTTAATAAACAAAAAATCGGGAAAAAAATGTTTTCAGAGGTAGAACCCCCCTAAACAACTATTATTTTTTAGTAGACCGAGGTACGAACCAGGGGCTCGAGGAACCGGTCCGTAAGCCGAACGCTTATATAAAATGAGATTTGAGCTCTGTTCTTTTCTTCTATTAAGAATCAATGTGTTTGTTTATTGATTTATATTTAAAAAGAAAATTTTAAAGTATTTAATTTAATAATATTTTCTCTAAATGCCCTTCTAATGATTTTTAGTCTGACCGGTTTGTCAAACAGATTCATTTTAAAATTTCTATGTAATAAATTATATATTAAAAAATTGTATAAATTAATAAAATGTTATAACTAATGTATATCTAAGCTTACAACTCAATTAAATGTATATTTACATATATGTATGTATGTCTTCAATTTCACTTTCAGAACATCTCCGGTCAGGTGGTGCTCATTACAGGTGGTGGCGGCGGTGTGGGTCGATTGATAGCCCTAAACTTTGCCCGCCTAGAGGCGCGAATTGTCATTTGGGATATAAATCAAGAAGGTAATTAACATTCATATGCTAATTGACTCTCGGAGTGCCTTTCAATTAACAAATTTTCTTTGGTGGGGGGGTTATGGACCTCTTTTTGACTGGAGTGGAGAAAGTTGTTACATTTACAATTTGATTATTTTGCAGCCATTAAAACTACTGTCGATCTGTTGGCCAAACATGGCTATCACAATTGCAAAGGTTATGTCGTAGATATATCGGATCGTGAGCAAATCTATCAAAGGGCCGCCCAAGTCACCGAGGATGTGGGCCATGTGGATATATTGATTAACAATGCGGGCATTGTTTGCTGCAAACCATTTTGGGAGCTACACGATCGTGTCATACAGAACACATATAACATTAATATCATTTCGCATTATTGGACCGTTAAGGCTTTTCTGCCACATATGATGCGTAGGAATAGTGGACACATTGTGACCGTGGGTTCAGTCACCGGCATGTTGGGTACATATGGTTGCAGTGATTATGCAGCCACCAAATATGCTTGCATTGGTTTCCATGAGAGTTTGCTGACCGATTTGAAGGCTCATGGCTTTGATCAGATTCAGATGAGTTTGATATGTCCTTACTATATCAATACGGGCATGTTTTCGGGTGTGCGTCCACGTATGTTGCCCATGTTAGAGCCACAATATGTGGCGGATCGCATTGAGCAGGCGGTTCTGAATAATGAGGTGTGGTGTGTGCTACCCAATTCCATACGACTGCTGACGCCACTCAAATGGTGAGTTGGATGGGGAGAAATGTTGATGATTATAATTGTTTCTTGATTTTTTGACAGTTTGTTGCCGGCCAAGATGTGCTGGGAGCTGATGTCACGCGTTATACGTGGACCCGAATCCATGATGATGTTCCAGGGACGAGGTCGTGTGGCTGCCGGCTAGAAATGAAATGTTAAATGAAAAAAAACGAAAATAGTTTAAGTTGTTTTAATAAATATTCTATTGTATTGTTAACTAACCTTCATACAAAATGACATTTTCAAATCACTTTTATGTAAGGTTTTTATGCCACTGTTCTGCCTGTTCATTATGTAAACTGAAATTTCGAATTATTATTTGGGAAGCCAAAAAAGAAGGAAAATAAAATTCGGATATAAAAAACTGGGAGATCCGAAAGAAAAAAAAAGATATTTAGTAAAAAAAATATGGGAGAAGCAAAATTAGAAACCCAAAATTGAGAGAAAAAAAGAATGGAAGATCTAAAATTGGGAGCCCAAAAATAAAGAAAATAAAAGTAGAAAAAATCGAATTAAAAAATATTTAATTATCGCGCGATTGTTCATAAAAATATTTTTAAATTTGACTTTTTCCAATTTTTACTTTCCTACTATACATATAACGACTCTGAATAAAGAAGCAGTTAAAAACGCAACTATTTGATGTCCCGCTTCTAAGCATGACTTTACGTTCGACGTCTAAGCGGCAAATAATAAATGATTTAAACGAAACACATTGTGTGCCTTCCTTGCCCATTGATTACTCATTCATTTCATTTTTTTGACCTATAGTCAGGGATTGAACCCGAAACGAATATCGGTTCCGATACGTACCGAAAAAGAATAGCGGTTAAGGTTCTATTTCGGTTCCGATACGGTACTCAGATTTTTATTTCGGTTTACCGGTACGTACCAGTACAAGTATAATTTTTTAATATTAAAAAATTTTTTATTATTTCAAAATATCTAAAAAAAAAACGAGAAGGCAAAGCTAACTTCGACTGTGCCGAAGTTTTAATACAAACTTGAAAATTCTTCAACTGATTTAACCAGTAAAATATATATAGGATATAGATATGGGATATTAAAAATTTTTAAATCATTGATAATAAAAATAGGATACCATAAAAAAACTTTTTCTTAGTAAAACACATTTTCTGACCGATCGGTCCTATGGCGGCTTTATGCTATAGTCATCCGATTTTTATAAATTTTTTAAAAATTTGTAAAAGCATATAAAACTAATATCTACCAGATTGGTGACGATACGATGGAAAACAAAAAAGTTTTTCTCACTAGAACTTGTTTTTGACCGACCGTTTCTATGGCAGCTATATGCTATAGTGCTCCGATTTTGATACATTTTTCCAGGATTATGTGAAATCATATAAAACTATCATATACCAAGATTAGTGACGCTACGATGGAAAACAAAAAGTTTTCTCACTAAAACTTATTTTCCGACCGATCGTTCCTATGGCGGCTTTATGATAAAGTCATCCGATTTTCATAATTTTTTCGAAATTGTGTGGAAGCATATAAAACTAATATATACTACGATTGGTGACGCTACGATGAAAAACAAAAAGTTTTCCCACTAGAACTAGTTTTTTGACCGACCCTTTATATGGCAGCTATATGATATAGTCATCCGATTTTAATAAATTTTTTTCACAATTATGTGGAAGCATAAAACTAACATACACCAAGACTTGTGCCGCTACGATAAAAAACAACAAAGTTTTTTCTAACTAGAACTAGTTCTTAGACTGATCGTTCCTATGGCAGCTATATGATATAGTCATCCGATCCGGCCGGTTCCGACATATAGTTGCGTGCAGTAAAAAGAAGACTCTGTGCAAAATTTCAGCTCGATAGCTTTAAAACTGAGAGACTAGTTCGCGTAGAAACAGACAGACGGACAGACGGACAAACGGACGGACGGACGGACGGAATTGAACTCAGCTCGTCGTCCTGATCAAGAATATATATAGTTTATGTGGTCGGAAATTAATATTTCTATGCGTTACAAACTTCTGGGCAAAATTAATATACACTTTTCAAGTGTATAATAATGGATGTAATAGAACTAAAAAATTGTTTTCTTAGAAAATGCCATTAAAAACCTTTTTTAATATTCCGATTTCCAGCCTTTTTTTTTTGGACGAACAATTTCGCTTCTGTCCACCTTTCGATTGGTATCTCTACACTCAGAAAAAATATATAGAGTGGAATTCTCTACTTCTTTGTCGCCCAGACAAACTCGACTTAGGGCCATTTCTCATAAAGCTGACAAATATTTCTTAATAATGGTTCGAAATAAACCGCTCTAAAATCTGCCGTATCTCCGTTAAAAATTAAGATATTTAGCGATTTCGATAGATTTGAACCCATATTATAAGACTGCGGTCAATAGAGCTCATAATACGCTAGCTAAACGAGAGAGTAAGTTAAAGTCGGCTCTGCTCGACTTCGATATACCGTTACTCAGGGTAAGGTTGCCCAAATTGTGGGAGATATGAGGTTTTTCTTTTAAATTGCGGGGGCGGGAACTTTTCTATCGTTCATCTGATCGAAATGATGTATGGCGGATCGATAGGTAATGATGATTAAAATATATAGTCTAGAAGGTTCGAACAATCTATTTTCAAAATTGTGGGAGATATGAGCTTTTTTCATATTGCGGGAGCGGGTGGGGGCAAAAATTTGAAACAAACTTGATCTGCGTGCAGAAGATACAAGTCTACACTGAATAAATGGTAGCTCTAGCTCTTATAGTTCCTGAGATCTAGGTGTTCATACAGACGGACAGACAGACGGACAGACGGACATGTCTATATCGACTCGGCTATTGATGCTGATCAAGAATATATATACTTTATGGGGTCGGAGATGCTTCCTTCTGCCTGTTACATACATTTTGCACGAACTTAGTATACCCTTTTTACTCTACGAGTAACGGGTATAAAAACTCATAACTATAAAAACACACAAAAACAGATTGAACATCAAATCTGCGTTTGCTTTCCTTACATTACATTTTTGAAATATGAAATGAAATTTGATTAAAACCAGAAACTTCATTTCTTAAATTTATATTATCATTTTCTAACATTTTTATATTCAAGCACGCATTTTATTAAGACTTGAAAATCGTTTACATTTAATTAGAGGGATAATATTTACCAAAGAAAAGTTTTCCGCTTTTTATAAATTTTTCTGTATCTTAAAAAGCGAATATGTGAAAAATGTAAGACTCTTTGCAGTGTATATTTTACCATATTTATTTTATATTTTACCTATTTTACCAGTCGAAATATATATTTGTAATAATCTTAAATCAATAATAAATAAATATTAGGAAAACGAAAATAATACCTGTATTAGCGTTTCGGTATGGATCCCGGTTTTTCGGTTCCTACGGTAACAGTTTTTCAGTTCTCAAAAAATTTTAAAATCAGTTCCGGTTTCGATACCGGTACCTGGTAAACGTTAAACAGTTTATTTCGGTTAACGGTTCCAGTTCCGGTATTATTCCTGCCTGGGTTAAGGGAACGACATTTCTAACCACAATGGTAGACTTTAGGACTTGATATTTGTTTCAGATTTTTTGAATCCATTAGTCAGTAAAAATTTACTCCGTTCTATACCTTCCTAGCACACGAACTAAGCTGCTTATAAACTTATCTCTGTAGCTCTCACCCAACCTAACCAATATTCGACTTGACCATTCCATAGAGTCGTCCAGACGTATAAGTTCGCGTAGTTTATCAGCAAGGTTTTCCCACTCTTGAAAGTGTTGCAATCACTCAGTAAGAACGAGGACACAATCCTTGATAACCGATGATCTGACATACGCATTACCTTTTGCATGTACTTGAAGTGGATGTCAGCTGTTTCCAGGCATATCTTTCGCAAGCTGAACAACCTTTAAATAAAATATTTTAGCAGTTCTTCTACTTCGTCAAAGTGACTGATTGGTGACCGTCGCACTCCCAAACCGTAAGAGATAGCAAGCTGAATTCTTTACTGTAGTTTCATCTTACTCCGAAAGTGAGTACTAAGGCGGGGTTTTTGGAAAAATTCCGCCGGGAAATGTGGGAAAATTCGCAGAAAACTTTTGTATGAAACTTTTTGTTTATTATCCGATCAGCTCAAACTAATTTAAAAAAAACCGCAATAAAAATTCATCAACAACTGCATACCAGTTTTCCGCAAAATTAACCCACGACACCCCATGGGTTAAAAAATCAATTAATTGGCCGAAAGTATACTTTCCAAACGATTAGCTCCAAATTTATTTTCAAAACTACACTTCACGAATATGACTTTTACATTTTGGAGCTAATCATTCGATTAGCTCAAGCTTATTGGCAAGCTCTAAATTGCAAAAAATATTGTCTACGCGTTTTCTCAGTGTGGAAATCCGGAAAATAGCCGGATTGATTTCAAACTCGGAAAATACATACAATACAATAACATTATGGAAAATAATTAGACATATGATTATTCGGTGGTGAATTTCTGCCCCCGTTCGGAAAATGGAGGGGAGTGGTTAAGTTCATCGACAATGGTTATTTGTGATCCGGTTGAAATGATATTCGTTTTGCTGGCTTTATTTACCGAATAATGGAATAATTTTTTTATTTTGGGAAAATTTATTGCAAAGGTCGGAATATGAGTGCAGGTTCATGGCAAACCGTTATATTTCAGCTGTTCTGTATTTAATTTAGTTTGAAAGTTCTATGGGTCAATTAAATAGGATTTTTTTTTTTAGCTTTGCGCAAATGAACCCTCAAAGTCAGGTAATGGGTGTCAGGGTAGTTTAAAAGCCAATATTTATTTGTAAACCGAACTGAAAATGGAAAATTCACACCAAAATGAATAAAATTTATTTTCTTAGCTCTACGGGCAAATAAATAAAAATTTTAATATCATAATATCTAGCCAAGTTCGGGGGGTTTATTAAAGAAAATTTTTCACCTCTAGGAGGAATTTTGGAGTAATCCGTTCTGTTGAGACGAATATTGATATAATAAGCTGCAAATCTTTTTCCATTAGGGGTGGGGGGTGGTTTTTTTTTAGTACTGTATATTTTCAGGTGATTCAGATAAGATCAATACAATATCATCACATATAATGAGGCTTTGAGGCCATCAATCCCATTTGTTCTACAAATCGCTTTCGAACCAAAAACCACCAAAAAAAATTATATTAAATTTAACATACTTAAATAATCTTTTTTATTATAACTCTATAAGTATTTTTATGCCCGTTTGACGAAACAGAAGTCTACCAAAACTTAAAGCTTAAAAAATATTTAATTATTTTTTAAAAAAGAGAATTTAAAAAAATTATAATAATACTTATTTTTATAAATAAAAAAAAATCCAAGGAGCAATATTGTGCGGTCGAATAAACATATGTACGTTAGGCAGAACAATTTTTGTCTTCCCTTTTTATGGAAAGCTAGCTACGCCTTTGTGGCTAAATTGTGTAAATATCTTTCATATTCCATACTCACCCTTCTTCATTCACCCGCTAATCCCTGACTGTGGTTTGTTTATAATAATGTGGTGCCACTTCTGTTAGCCATTCCTTTTTGATGACCGTCACTTGATTCATAAACAATTTGGTCGTTTGCAGCAGTTCTCCATAGACCACATACTGAGCCTGTGGCAGTGTGTATAACGTGGAGTTGGGATGTAGAGCCAATTCGGTGCCGCTGCTAATCTGACGATAGAAACCCGAATGATGTAGATAGGCCACTTGTGTGAAAAAACCCGCCGTAATGCATTTGCACAGCATTTCCACATCTCCCTTGCAGGAGAACAGGGGTATGCCATATTTTCTTCGCGCCAAACCCAAAAGCTGCTCTCTCAATTCACAGGCACGCTTAAGATTGCGATAAATCAAATAGTATTGACCACAAAACTCCTTGGTCATGCCCTCCTCCACAAAGGCGGTATAAACATTGAGCAAAGTGATCAAATCTCCCTCGGCCACCTCGAAATGACGATGAGCTATGCGTCCGCATTGCTGAGCAGCTGCTGAAGGCGGATGAGAGAATATGGCTTGCACCTGAAGCAGGGCTATGATGGTAATAATTTCCTCCGAGCAGCCCATTTGACCGGATATGTAAAGCATTTTGGAAAGCATGCAAGTAAAAGGCAATTCGGCTAGCAGGTAACCCACAGGTTGGGTTAAATGACCCTGATCATCTATGGCATCTAGAGCATACAAAGTTTCCAAGGCGGAGAGCAGATTTTTGGCCGGAGGCGGTGAAGGAAAATCAAAACGTAAAATATTTACTATGCCCAAAGCTTTCAATTGTAGAACTACCCCACTTAACTCACTGCGACGCATTTCGGGTGGTTGTCTGGGATTTAAATTCTCATAATCCTGCTTGGTATATAACCTATAAACCTTACCGGGACGCATACGTCCCGCACGACCGGCACGCTGTATGGCTGAGGCTTTACTCACGGGCACCACCACCAGGCTATCACTAGAGGTGGCTGGATTATACCATTTAACCTTGACATAGCCGCAATCGATGACATAAACTATGCCCGGAATGGTTATGGAAGTTTCAGCTATATTTGTGGCTAGGACTACCTTACGTACACCTTTGGGTGGAGTAAAGAAAACAGCCAATTGATCGGTGCTGCTCATGCTGCCATACATGGGTAGAACCTTAAGATTCTCTTGCTCTGACTGGGTTATATATTCTCTCAACAAGTCCAAGGCTTCCAATACCTCTTCCTGACCCGTTAGGAAGGCTAAAATATCACCCGGAGGCTCTTTCTGATGCAATTTCCATATAGTTTCCACCGTTTCCTTGACATAATCCGCACAGGGTTCATTTAAATAGAAATTGTTAACAGGATGCATGCGTCCCTCTATGCTCAACTTGATGCTTATCTCTTTACCCGCTCCTGGCCAGCTAAAGAACTCACTAAAAAAACTGGCATCTATGGTGGCCGAACTAATGACCAACTTTAAGTTACTACGCTTTTTCAAAATCTTTTTAAGCAAACCCAAAACCATGTCAGTTAACATATTACGCTCATGTGCCTCATCTACTATAATCACACCATATTGGGTAAGTAAAGGATCAGCCAAGAGCTCACGTAAAAGTATGCCCTCAGTCATGAATTTGATTTTGGTTTCAGGGGAAATGCGTTCCAAAAAAGCGCACCACATAGCCCACGGTGTCGCCTACAAGTTCGCCACGCTCCTGGGCCACACGATTGGCCAAAGTCACCTGAGGAAAAAAACACATATTAGGCATTACCGGAGTTTGGTTTATATTTATTACTCACTGTGGACACGCGTCTGGGTTCGGTAATGCCTATCAAACCTTTGGTATGCCAACCCCATTCATATAAATATTGTGGTACCTGGGTGCTCTTGCCGCTGTAATTTACGATATAAATAATTACATATGATCGTATTGAATATCGTTTCATCGCACCCACCTGCCGGTTTCGCCCACCAATATAACCACCTGATGCTGTTCCAGGCAATATAAGATTTGATCACGATACTGACGTATGGGCAAACGTTCGCGCTATATATTAAATTTATTTAAACTTTAATAAAATTAATTTTATATGTATTTTTTGTTTCACCTGCTCCATGAGGCCCAAATTATGATTTGCATTGAATACAAAGGCCGAAGCCTGCTGATCGCTGCCCACGCTTTCAGAAATGGCATCATCTGTGTCTGGTTTCAAAAATTTGGGCTTAAATGTGGCCATTTTATTAAAATTTTTAAACGTTTACAAGGAAAACGTAAATTTTGTTTATATTTTGGCTAGAATGCCGCTAGTGATGCAACTTTTATCGATAGTTATGGCTTATCGATAGGAATTAGGGTTGGCCAGTGACTGTGAACACTTCACCAAGAAATAAATAATATTTTAAGTCACTAAATAAAGTTGATTGGTAGCAAAGAAGAAAGTCTTATACTGTAATTAAGTGATTAAAAAATATATTTCAGAATAATACCGTAACCGGAACCGTTAACCTAAATAAACTGTTAAAAGCCAGGTACCGATATTATAACCGGTATTACAATTTTTTCAGAACCGAAAACCGTTAACCCTTATAATAGAAACCAAAAAAACCGGAACCACACCGAAACGCTAATACCGGTATTGTTTCGGTTTCTTATTATTAATTTATGATTATATCAAATATAAGTTTCAACTGGTAAAATAGCAATAGATACCCTCAAAAAGAGTCTTTAGCTAATACCGGAGTTTATCATTGAAACAGCTGTTCGCCCTGCCAAACGTAAACAAACCGAATTAGTAAGAAGAAGAGAACATAATATTTAAATGGCACGCGGTTCCAAAGAGCTTTTTCGGTCTTTATATAAACTACGCGGTAATTATGTTGTTGTTTTATCGAAATTCGATGCAAGCTGCTCCTATCGACGCTGTTAATACTCCTAAATACACCACCATCATTAAAATCGGCTCTTCTTCATCCACAGTTTCTTAGGAAACCGTACAATTCAGATGCGGACGGTCTAAACAGTATAAAGCTGATTGGTAGCAAAGAAGAAAGTCTTATTAGATTTATACTAGCTGAGTTTGCTATCGAAATCGTTATCGACGCAATACTCTGAATTGGCGTTTATCTAGCGCAAAGGTTGCGTGGTCCATCGTCAACGAAACAGCTTTTGTTTGGGTTTGTTGAAAGCAAAAAAAAATTTAAAAAACAGAATGAATACAAGTGAACTTTATTTATTATCTGCCATGGAGAAAAATGATGTATGATGATCATTTATGTTTGGCGGGGATGTCTGCAGTCTTTAATAGGTGGGAGTTTTCCTTACCCCCGAAATCCATCCATGTTCTCCTCCCACAACTCCAGGTGTGTATGTGGCATCGGGTGTCCACTGAAATCTCTTTTCGAGCCTACATGTGTTCAAAGTTAATTTGAGAAGAGAATAAACTCTTGCTTACCTTTCTTTTCAGCCATAATTACAAATTTTTCCAATTTAACTTGACAACTTTTTTTTTATTTATTCCCGGCAAAACTTTCACAGCTGTTTTTGTTGTGCTAGTGGTGATAGTTGAAAACGATAGTCGAATGATAGGCAGAAATGGGCTAAAATTACGAATATACCCCAAAAAAATCGAATAAACTCTGCAATCGAAACCGGCGTCCGTACAAGACGCAACTGTTACCACTAAATGCTTTTTTCATGGGAAGACGCCGCGTCTTGGGCAAGACCAATACGTATAAACAGGCTATTATACTGGTAATCAATGGGCGCTTTCAGCAGAAATGAACAGCTAACAAAACTACTCTTATTATTCAGCATACTTTTCGGGTCTTGTTAAATTGCCATGAAAAGCTCCATGTCAGTATCATATTAAACACAAGAGGAAAAATATGCTACGTAAATTGCACCAAGAAATATTTAATTATCAGGGACCAAGTTCTTCTGCTGAACACTGCCAATCAGTATTAAGTGATAAGAAATGTATTTCGGGCCGAAATTTTCGGGAGATAGGATGACCGTAACCCGTTAACCGAAATAAACCGTTAAAAGCCAGGTACCGATATTAATATTTTTTTGAAACCGAAAGCCGTTAACCGTTATAATAGCAACCAAAAAAC
Source organism: Lordiphosa mommai (assembly GCA_018904225.1). Taxonomy (NCBI): domain Eukaryota; kingdom Metazoa; phylum Arthropoda; class Insecta; order Diptera; family Drosophilidae; genus Lordiphosa; species Lordiphosa mommai. The sequence goes on along the minus strand of JAEIFT010000489.1, from coordinate 173,841 downwards.
CGGTACCATACCGAAACGCTAATGCCGGTATTGTTTCGGTTTCTTATTATTAATTTATGATTATATCAAATATAAGTTTCAACTGGTAAAAAAAACATATTTACACTCAAAAAGAGTCTTTTAGCTAAGATCCTAATTAATTTGCCCAAAATTTTGTTGAAAATTTAGCTATTTTTTTAGGCCAAAACAAAAGTGAATTTTTCTTCACTTTTTGAGCAGATGATTTACGTATGTCCATAGCTTTAGGTTAAAGTCCTGCAAAATCTAAGGTAATGATTTAGCAATTACAAAATTTTGGGCAAATTATTTGCCTGTGGGACCTTAGCTTTACATTTTAGATATTCTAACATAGAGAATAACCTGAAAAAAATTTTCTTAAAAAGCGAAAAAACTTTTCTTTGACCCTCTAATTAAATGTAAAGGATTTCTAAGTCTAAAAAAATTAAAAAGAAAGTAGAAAAAGAAAAATTTTAGAAAAAAGTTTCTGGATTAAAAAAAAATTATAATATATATACGGGACGTACCGGTATATCGTACTGTAAACCGAAAAATAACCCTTATCCGAATATAGAAATGCTAGAAAAATGATATTCTAAATTTTAGAAAAAATGTTTCTGGATTAAAAACAAAATTATACTAGTACTACTATTATACCGGGACGTACCGGTATATCGGTATATCGTACTGTAAACCGAAAAATATCCCTTATCCGAATTTCTCATTTCGGAACGCACCGGAACCGGTACCGGAACCGATATTCGTTTCGGGATTAATCCCTGATGTATTTATAAGGATATCCATCAACATATTTTACAAAAAATCTCACGATGGGACAATCAATTGTTTCGCGAGGAAAAATAGTTTTCTAAAATAAAATTTTTTTGAAGTAAAAATAATTTATTGAAAATAATGTCTAAAATATTGTCAACCATGGCGGATATTGAAATGTTGCTTTAAAATTAGTTCCTTGATTTGACATAATTAAAACTAGGAGTCCAAAAAACATTTTAAAAACTTTTATATAAGAAAAATATTTTTCCTCGCGCATTAATTGGTTGTCCCATCGTGAGGTTTTTTTTAAAATATGAATACCGATACTATTTACAAAAAAAAAATTATTTAAAAAAAAAAAATATCAGTTGGCCCTGCTTGAAAAAAAACCATTAAATTTCGCTAAAATCCTACTTAATAACATTCCTTTTTAAACCTTTTTTTCTCGGATAGAAGACATGAAAATAGTAGAATCACAACTTGGGTCGCTTAAATCGGATGCACCCTTACGATGCTATAATATTTTTTAGTTTTATGTTCTTTGTTGTCTATCTCGCGAACTGTTAGTGGTGAGGATTATATTCTCGATGTGTAGAACTTTAAACCGCTGATACTGATTTTTTCTTTAAAACAAAAAAAAATTGGGTGGCTGAGTTCACATGGAATGACCCATATATAAAGCAAGCGTTTTCACAATATCTTTAATTTTTGTGATAAAGTTCATATCTTTAAAGATATATGCAAAAAAAAAAATAGAAGGCTAACATTGGCTACGCCGATGTTTTAAATACCCTTGCAGTTTTTGAATATCGCTACCATTGATAACAAAAAAGTTCTTCTCATTAAAACTAGTTTTTGGACCAATCGTTCCAATGGCAGCTATATGCTATAGTCATCCGATTTCGATAAATTTTTTCCAGAATTGGTGAAAGTATAGAAACAATATATACCACGAGAGCTACGATGGAAAACAAAAAAGTTTTTCTCCTAGAACTAGAAATTTTTGTACCGACCGTTTATATGGCAGCTATATGCTATAGTCATCCGATTTTGATACATTTTTCCAGAATTGTGTGGAAGCATATAAAACTTATATATAGCACGATTAGTGACGCTTCGATGGAAAACAAAAAAGTTTTTCTCATTAGAACTAGTTTTTGGACCGATCGTTCCAATGGCAGCTATATGCTATAGTCATCCGATTTCAATAAATTTGTTCAGAATTGTGTGGAATTATATGAAACTAATATATACCACGATTGGTGATGCTACAATGGAAAACAAAAAAGTTTTTCTCACTAGAACTAGTTTTTGTACCGACCGTTTATATGGCAGCTAAATGCTATAATCATCCGATTTTGATAAATTTTTCCAGAATTGTGTGGAAGCATATAAAACTTATATATAGCACGATTAGTGACGCTACGATGGAAAACAAAAAAGTTTTTCTCATTAGAACTAGTTTTTGGACGGATCGTTCCTATGGCAGCTATATGATATAGTCATCCGATCCGGCCGATTCCGACAAATGTGCAGCGTATTTGTATTTAAAGACTTTTTGCAAAGTTTGATCAAGATAGCTTCAAAACTGAGGGAGGAGATAGCATAGAAACAGACGGACAGACGGACGGACGGACGGACAGACGGAAACGTCATGCTGATCAAGAATATATATACGTTATGTGGTCGGAGATGCTTCCTTCTATGCGTTACAAACATCGTACAAATTTAATATACCCTCTGCAAGGGTATAAAAAAATGTACGACTATTTTGACTTGTTTTTAAATAATCAGCATTCCATAAAACAGATTTACTGAAGCTTTTCGAAAGTTTAGCCAATATTTTAATAGAGATAAAGCGATTTTGAAATATATGCAATCTTATTGAAGGCAAACTTTTGATAAATAATAATTTTCAAATTCTATTTCTATGCTTTAAGTTAAAAATATTTAATAAAATATTTCCAAATTTATTTTTCAAATCACTAAATAACAGTCACACACAAATTAAATCACAAATATTTCACATAACTGTTATCGCCCGAAAGCACATCTCTAATTCTGCTAGTGTTAAACAATACCGATTTGTGTGCTGCAGCCAAGTTCACGTTGCTTTGGTCTTTTCGCTTTCGTCGCCCTTAAAAATCTAAAAATGGCAAATCGCGGTGGTCGTCATGCACGTACTGAGGATTCAGATAATACAATAAACTATGTACAATGCGATGGACTGGTAAGTAGTAAACAGTATAAAGTCAAAGATGGAAGAAGAAGCAAGAATTAAGCCAGAAATAAGCAGCAAAATGCCACGCGCTGGCTCGTGTGTGTGTGTGTGTGGCACAGTGGTCCAAAAACTAATGAGTAATTTTTTTCCCTCTCCAGGCCGTCATGAAAATGGTCAAGCACTGCCATGAAGAGTCCAGCAATATGGATTTGGCTCAGGGCGCTCTTCTAGGTCTGGTGGTGGACAAATGTCTGGAGATTACCAATTGCTTTCCCTTTCCCAAGAGCGGGGATGAGACCATGGATGAGGAAATGTACCAGCTAACTGTGATGCGTCGTCTGCGCCGTGTTAATGTGGACCATTTGCATGTGGGCTGGTATCAGAGCTCGGATGTGGGCAACAGCTTGTCGCTGGCCCTGCTGGAGTCTCAGTATCATTATCAGACCAGCATTGAGGAGTCTGTGGTGGTGGTCTATGATACACAAAAGTCTTCACGTGGTTTCCTGTGCCTCAAGGCCTATCGCCTGACACCCCAGGCCATACAAATGTACAAGGATGGTGATTTTACGCCCGAGGCATTCCGTACCCTTAAAGTGGGCTATGAGAGTCTGTTTGCTGAGATTCCCATAGTGATCAAGAATTCACCGCTGACCAATATAATGATGAGTGAGCTGAATGAATTGTTGCCCGAGGATAAGGGACATAACTTTTTGGATTTGGGCACTGCCTCGGTGCTGGAGAATCATATGAGAAGCTTGATTGAGCGTGTGGATGAATTGTATCAGGAGGCGGTGCGCTATAACAAGTATCAGCAGGTGGTGTTCAAACAGGATACGGTAAGTGTGCCCTGAGGTAGTAAAGTTGCTGAAAATAATCATTTATTTTGCAGGAAAAACATCGTGCCTTGGCCAAACTGGCTGCCGAGAATGCGGTACGCACTTCAAAGGGTGAACCCACCGTGCCCGAGGAGGAGGTCATCAAGCAGTTCCGTCCCATGGCCGTGCCGGCTAGATTAACCGCCACCATTACATCGGGACAAATTAACACCCACTCTCAGCACATTGCCCAGTTCTGCTCACAATCCTTGGCCAAACTCTTTATCACCGAATCGCTGCAGAATGCCAAGGAAGCCAAGGAAATCAAATAGAGTAGCAGATAAATGTTATCAGCAAATGAAAATGGGGTTGACGAGAATAAATCTTTACAATTTAAATATCCCTCTCTCTCTCTCTCTCTCTCTTGTATATTTTGGTGGTGGATTTTCCACTTGACTCTTGCTTGTGCGCTCTGCCTTTGTTTAGCTTAGTCCTACGTGAGCTCTTTAGGTGGCAAGTCGACCTCATTTAAAGCGGCGGCTGTTCTTATTTCGGTTTAGTAAACCCCCTTGAAAATGCTTTCCTACGATCTCAACGAGCGTCTGATGACTGCCGTTCAAAGTGGCGATTTTGGTCAGGCTCTCAGTTGCATTATGCAGGGCGCCCACGCCTCGTATGTATCGCCCACATGCGGACGCACCGCTGTCGGTACCGCTGCCCTGCTGGGTGATGCCGAACTGCTGGAGCTGCTGGTGCAATCCTGTGAGGAGCCCGAATTGGATATGTTTCATCAGTGTCAGTGTAAGTTTGCGGTTAACATTTGCTTGCCCCCCCCCATTCAGGGGCAACAGCTGGCCGGCAGGAAAATCGATTTTCTAAAGGGGGGGAACGGCAGTTGGGCCAAACAGTTTAGTACACCAAGCGGCAGGGAAAACGTATAGAATTAATTAAATTGAAAAAACATTTTTCTAAATTTTTGAAAAAATTTTAAACTAAAAATTAAGGAAAATTAAAAAAAATAGATTTCAGAGCGATCGTTTCTATGGCAGCTATATGCTATAGTCATCCGATTTTGATCAATTCTTCCAGAACTATGTGAAAGCATATAAAACTAATATATACCACGATTGGTGACGCTACGATGGAAAACAAAAAAGATTTTCATACTAAAACTAATTTTTTGACCCACCGTTTCTATGACAGCTATATGCTATAGTCATCCGATTTTGATAAATTTTTCAGAATCATGTAAAAGCACATAAAACTAATATATACCACGATTGGTGACGCTACGATGGAAAACAAAAAAGTTTTTCATACTAAAACTATATTTTTGACCCACCGTTTCTATGGCAGCTATATGCTATAGTCATCCGATTTTGATAAATTTTTCCAGAATTGTGTGGAAGCATATAAAACTAATATATACCTCTATCAATGACGCTACGATGGAAAACAAAAAAGTTTTTCTCAGTAGAACTATTTTTTTGACCCACCGTTTCTATGGCAGCTATATGCTATAGTCATCCGATTTTGATAAATTTTTCCAAAATCATGTGGAAGCTTATAAAACTAATATATACCACGATTGGTGACGCTACGATGGAAAACAAAAAAGTTTTTCATACTAAAACTATATTTTTGACCCACCGTTTATATGGCAGCTATATGCTATAGTCATCCGATTTTGATAAATTCTTCCAAAATCATGTGGAAGCTTATAAAACTAATATATACCAAAATTGGTGACGCTACGATGGAAAACAAAAAAGCTTTTCTCAGTAGAACTCTTTTTTTGACCCACCGTTTCTATGGCAGCTATATACTATAGTTATCCGATTCTGATAAAAATTTTCAGAATCATGTGGAAGCTATAAAACTAAATAATAACAAACATAGATTGGTAAGACGCTACGATGGAAAACAAAAAATTTTTCTCACTAAGAAAACTATTTTTTTGACCGATCGTTCCCATGGCAGCTATATGCTATAGTTATCCGATTCTGATAAAAATTTTCAGAATCATGTAAAAGCACATAAAACTAATATATTCCAAGATTGGTGACGCTACGATGGAAAAAAAAACGTTTTTCTCACTAGAACTAGTTTTTGGACCGATCGTTCCTATGGCAGCTATATGATATAGTCATCCGATCCGGCCGATTCCGACAAATATGCAGCCTATGTGTATTTAAAGACTTTTTGAAAAGTATGGTTAAGATAGCTTTAAAACTGAGGGAGGAGATCGAATATCGACTCAGCTCGTCATGCTGATCAAGAATATATATACTTTATGGGGTCGGAGATGCTTTCATCGTGACAATTTTAATATACCCTCTGCAAGGGTATAAAAATGAATTAATCAGTTTATTGTTAAGATCATTAAATTACATTAATTTGGCGTAAGAAAAGCTATAGTTTGTATATTATCCGTGAACCACTGAATCGAATCAAAACCGCGATACGGATTGCTACAAAAACCATATTATGAACCGATCCGGTGGTTTAAAGTTTCTGTGAACCACGAACCGAACCACTCCCTATTTTCGAGCGGTTGGCAAGCCTGTTATATATTTATTTCTTATGTCACAGCGTTTGTCACTGGACCGATTTGGTTAAAATTTTCAGTATATATTTATGTGGGTCCGTAATTGGTTTAGGTTCGCTGTTGAGCCCAATAGGTGGCGCAGGAATCAGCTTAAAACCGGTCCACAGAATGATTCAAAGACATATCTCTGAAACTATTAAAGCTATTAATTTAAAATTTGGTGTGTGAGTAATATGGGGCTAAACATTTTACGGTTTCAAGGCAGGTTCTGAACCGGTTTAAAGCAGATCTTAAGAGGCTAAGTCAATTTTCTATTTTTGTTCGAATAGCTTAAGGCTCATTTTCAAAGCTGCAAATCGGAAAATACTGAAAGTATGTACAATTTGGGAAAATCTGCCCCCAAATTCGGAAAATGGGCAGAAAACTGTGGTATTGAACTTTCTGATCAGCTTTAAATTTTTTTTTTTAAAGCTTTACATATTTTATTTACAAAGCGATTTTAAAACCTTTGAAAATTCGGAAAATTAATGTAAAATTGTAAATAAATATCGGTTCCGGTACGCACCGAAATGAGAATTTCGGTTAGGGGTTCTATACCGGATTTCAGTTTATTTCGGTTTTGGTTTCGATACGTTAGCTAGACTTTTATTTCGGTATTCCGGTAAGTACCGGTACAATAAAATTTTTTAATATTCAAAAAAATAAAATTGTTTCACGACATCCAAAAATTAATGGATATAATAGAATTAAAAAATTGTATTCTTAAAATATGCCACATGAAACGTTTTTTAAAATATACCGATTTTATTTTTGAACAAACAATTTCGCTATACGGAAAATTTTCTCCGAAATTTTCTATTCTTTTGTTGCCCAGACAAGCTCGCCATAGGGCCGATTTCTTATCTCCCACATAGAACTATCTGCCACTTTATCTTACAAATAACAGTGTAAATTGTAAGTTTATCTTTCTTAGGGCCAATTTCTCATCTTCAAGATAGCCAATATGTGTCAGATAAACTTTAATTTCTGATGTTTGTAACTGACTCTGTTTTCTAGGAGATACGACCAAAACTTATAAAAAATATTTCCTAAAACCACAAAAATATTTCTTAATTATGGTTCAGAAAGAATCGGTCCTTAAATCTCCTGTATTCCTGCAATAAATAGAGTTCGTTTGCCATTTGGATAGATTGGAACCCATACCCATAGAACTAGAGGCTCAATATAGCCCATAATACGCTAGTAAAATACTTAAAAGGGTGCATCAGCTCTAAAAACGCTTTAAAAGAGTTGGATATCCTAAATCTGCCTGAGCTTTTCCTTATTATTACATTTACTTTCTTTTTAAAAAATAGGAAATAAAAATTCTAAATTTGAGCGACAATTAAAAAATTTAAATCTAATCTAATCTTTGAGTTCGGATTCTAAATCTTAGAAAAATCCTTAAATTTAATTAGAAATTTCATTTTAAAATGTATATTATAATTTTCTAACATTTCTATATTTAAGGAAGGATTTTTCTAAGATTTATTAATCCTATACATTCAATTAGAGGGATTATAGCGAATTCCCGGCTTTTCGAATTTTTTTCTTCTATATCTTTTATATTTAAAAAAAAATAATTGTATTCTGGTTTTAAATTGATTTAAATAATTTTTTTCTTTTACTATTTTACATTTTGAAATATATATTTAAAATAATCATAAATATATAAAAAAAATAATAACAAACCAAAACAGTACCGGTATTAGCGTTCGGTTTGGTTCCAGTTTATTCGGTTCCTATTATAACGGTTTTACCAGCTATTGGCGCCATCTGTGGAGTAACTAGCCATGAAAAAACTTCTAAATCTTTGCCGTTCGGATTCGGCGTCAAACTATAGGTCCCTTTCCCTTATGCGAGATTGAAAGCTCGGTCTGGCCCTTTGGGGCTGTGAAAACAGATATTATTATAACGGTTAACGGTTTTCGGTTCTTAAAAAAATTGTATAACGGTTCCGGTTTCGATACCGGTACGTGGCTTAAAACGGTTTATTTCGGTAAACAGTTCCGGTTCCTGGGAACTACATTTTGTTCCTTTGGTTATCATTAACCTAGATAAAAGAAAATGCAAATGCCTTAATTCTAACTTAATCTTCTTTTTGGAACGTGTCCTTACCTCAATTCCTAGCAACAGCTGTGATTCCTTTAAAATAAGGGATTTTGCCACATTATTGTTCGAAATGCATCTGCTAAATAAATAAAAAAAAAAAAAACCTCCCTCAATCAAGGTAAGGGTGGGTCAACCAAAAACTGAGTTCGTGGGTTTCCAGTCCAACTTTGTGCGACAGTGTGGAACGTCATACACGGTTTTTAGGTTGACCCGAATTCGGCATATACAAACTTACATTCAAAGTCAACGAAATGCATTTCCAAAAAGCGTTAAAAAGCAAAGAGAGAGAGAGAGAGAGAGAAGAGCGAGAGTAAACCGGTTCCATTGCGTGGCTCAGGTGTGACAAATGTTGTGATAAGAGCGCAGTCGGTATAGAGAGCTCTTGGCCAAAAGTAGTCAGTCAGTCAGCTAGGTAGTCAGTGTGATTGATAGAAAATTTGAAAAAAAAAAATATACAACAAAATCTTACTTTTAACAGCTCAAACGGATGCTTTGGAGATGGACAGCACACCGGATGGCATGGAAAAACTTGAATGGGTGGATGAGTTTGAAAACTGCTCGGAGAATACGGGAGTGGGTGGAGTAGGTGGTGGTGGTGGGGGAGGGGAGGTGGAGGGGGCGATGACTCTTTACTCTATCATTATTATGCCAAAACTTTTGAGAATACCGGAGAATTTCTAACACAATGCTGTGCTTCCTGCCGCGAACAGGATCCACATATATATGATGCAGATTTGGCCACTCCCCTGCACTATGCCGCCTTTTGGGGGCATGAGGAATGCGTACGCATCTTATTGGAACATAATGGTGAGAACTTCACTTAGCTGCCTAAGTTAAATTTAAATCATTTTTTTTTTGTTCCCCCTCAGCTCCCGTCAATGTGGTCAATAGCGAGGGTTATGCTCCTTTGCATGTGGGCGCTGGATTTGCTGAGGTCACGCGTCTGCTGATCAAGCACGGTGCCCTGGTGAATGCCAAAACTTTGAGTGATGGTAAAACCGCTTTGCATGTGGCCATCGAGAGTCGCTCCATGGAGGCAGCTCAGTTATTGTTGCAAACAAATATCAATATAAATGATACAGACGATGAGGGTGAGACGCCTCTGATGACGGCCATTGCCTGTAGCCTCTTGGATTTGGCCAGGGAGCTGGTGGAGCGGGGTGCCAGAATCAATTTACAGGTAAGCTGGGCTGAAACATGCAGAGAAATGTTTCATACGAGTTCATTTTGACGAAATATTTTCAAGAATAAATTATGAAAGAGTCACAAATTGAGAAGCGAAAATGATCTTTATCCCAGCTGTTCCACAAATTACACCTAATGCAATATTGTGCATTAAAGTGTTTCCTATACGATTGTGTAATTAGTTTTTGCCCAAATTTGCCCGAATCCATAAAATCACATACTTTTCAGACAACTTTGAGTTTGTTTTTTGCTTTTTTTCTTAACCCCAAAGTTGTTATGTTATGTGTGGTAAAAGTTTTAGTGGATTATCGTAACTGTTAATACAATATTGTTCATTAAAATGTTCTCTATACAATACTTTAATGGGTTTTTGCCCGAATCTGCCCGAATCCGTAAAATCACGAATTTTTCAAGCAACTTTTAGTTTGTTTTGGTTCTTTGCTGTTTTTAGGCGAGCTTAACCCCAAAGTAATTGTGTTTCGTGAAGACAAAATTTTGGTGGATTGTCGTAACTGTTAATGCAATATTGCTTATTAAAGTGTTCTCTAAACAATAGTTTAATTGGTTTTTGCCCGAATTTGCCCGAATCCGTAAAATCACGAATTTTTTCAGACAATTTTATTTTTTTTTGGTTCTGTGCTGTTTTAGGCGAGCTTAACCCCAAAGTAATTGTGTTTCGTAAAGTAAAAGATTTTTGTGGATTGTCTGAACTGTTAATGCAATATTGTTCATTAAAGTGTTCTCTATTCGATTATCTAATTGGTTTTTGCCCGAATTTGCCCGAATCCGTAAAATCACGAATTTTTCAGACAACTTTAAGCTTGTTTTGGTTGTGTGCTGTTTTAGGCGAGCTTAACCCCAAAGTAAAAATGTTAGTTGATTGTCGTATCTGTTAATGCAATATTGTTCACTAAAATGTTCTCTACACAATAGTTTAAATGGTTTTTGCCCGAATTTGCCCAAATCCGTAATATTTCGAATTTTTTCAGACTAATTTTAGTTTTTTTTTGGTTCTGTGCTGTTTTTAAGGCGAGCTTAACCCCAAAGTAATTGTGTTTCGTGGAGTAAAAGTTTTGATGGGTTGTCGTAACTGTTAATGCAATATTGTTCATTAAAATGCTCTCTAAATGATAGTTTAATTGGTTTTTGCCTGATTTTGCCCAAATCCGTGAAATCACGAATTTTTTTTCAGAATACTTTAGCTTTATGTTTGAGCAAGGAAATATAAATTCTGGATGGAAGAGAAAGACAAATTGCCAGCGACTTTTCCAACGATTTTGGCTACTATATTAACCTTAATATGCCAAATTGATACAAAATTTGGTAGGATACCTAAGGAAGCTTAAAATACGTGTTCTAACTGAGTATCAATAGTTCACTTGTTTAAAATACAACTAAATTGGTGAAAGTCGTACTGATCGGTTATATGAAAGCTATATGAAATGGTTTCGCAAATCGAACTTCACTTGGCAATACACTTCAGAATCTTAAAATCACCTGAGCAAACCGAATCTCAGTTCAATAGTTCTAAAAACCACAAAGTTTGTGCATGTCGGCCAGCTATATAAAATAATGGTCTAAATTGATTTTGAGGCCCAAATTTACTTTTAGTGACTTATTTATTGTGATTGCAAATCCCTGGAATGGGCTGTTCTGATGGGATCTTTTGATCATAGGTACAATTTCTCAATAGTTCTGGATTTTAAAATTTCTTTTGCACATCAATTCTTGAATATTTGGACCATTACAACATTTTCACAAAGTATTAGCTAGTTTGAAACACGTTTACATACAAATTTTGAACCTTAAAAACTAATAACTAACTAACTAATAACATTGTGCATTACAAAAATGTAAGTTATATTGAGTAATACATTTTTTTTTATCAATAAGACTTGTTGTATTAAAGGTATTCTTATTTCATCAGCCCAATTTTTTGCTTTAAAAATTTTTAAATTGAATTTTTATTATTCAAAATTTGTGTAGTGAAATTTTTTGAAAACTGACAAAAAGTAACAGACTCTCGAATCTTGATTTTCCAAATAATGAGACCTTGTTAGCTGCAACGGTCACTTTTCTCGCGTCTGGGATTGAAAAATCTATACCTTCCCACAATGCCGATGATACCTTATGCAATGACGGAAACAAAAAAGGCTGATCTCAGAAATCGTTCTATAGTATTAATGAGCATTCTTAAAGGCGGAGAGTAATTAGATTACGCAAACCAACCGGATCTTAACTAGCATTTGCTGCATTATTCAATCTTTTTTGAAAGGCAATAATTCATTTGTAAATTTGGTACGGCAAGTGGCATTATCTTCTGAAATTGTTAATGGTTCTGAACCTATAAGCACGGACTTTAATAGTATCAAACAAATTGACAAGACACCAATATTTAATATTAAATTTTAAATATTTTAAAATTTGTTTGTGCCTATGGATCCGCCAAGTTTCTTTAAAAAAAATCAATGTTTTTCAATTTTGGACAGCTACACTGAAGCCTCCATTTCGAATTTTGAAATTTTGACTATATATATAGTCATATTCGTAATAAGCGACCCCAAAAACCCCCGAGTAAACATTTTTAGCCCTCTATGTTGCGTTTCTGATTTATGACCGCTCAGTCGCACTAGCCGGACAACTGATTCAAAATCGGTTTGATTTCACATTACATTTTACATGCCTGTAAAATATTTTTAGAATTTTGTTCATTTCATTTGTATTGGTGTGTCCTCTGTAAAGCAAAAAAAAAAACGAAAAACAAAATTTTTACAGGCATGTAAAATATTTTTACATTCATTTTTTTCACTTCATTTGTATAGGTATGTACGTGATAGTCCGCTGCAAAGCAAAAAAAAAATTTAGAAAAATTGATTTCTAGTCGAAATTTTCGACAAAATATTTTACAGGCATGTAAAATATTTTTACCATTTTTTTTTTTCATTTTATTTGTATTGTTGAGTAAGTAAGAGTGCGCTGTGAAACGACAAAAAAATAAAAATATTGATTTCCACAAAATATTTTACAGGCATGTAAAATATTTTAAAAAAAATTTTTTCATTTTATTGGTATTGCTGTATAAGTAAGAGCAAAACAAAAATGTGAAAATTGACAGCATTGAATTATTTGCGCATTCCGCTGTAAAGCACGAGTATGTGTTTCCTAAAGCGGCTAAGTTGATAACAAACGGGGGTGGGAAAATGTCGATCTTATCTTCCTTAATGGGCGAGGCTTCTATTGACCTTTCTTAACAACTTCAATCAACGATTACCAAGAAATCGGGGTATGACTGCGTTATTTTAACAAGATTAAAATCTTGATCTTAATGTAATTTTTATGTAATTGATGCAATTTAATGTAAATCTCAACTTTTTAAAATTAGAAGTGGGATGGGTTCGTTCGGGTTTAGTTTATAAATTTAAAATTTGAGGTTTCCGATTTGGGCTTGAAGGGTTAGGCTGAGTTCACACTGCTTCGACGCATGAGACATGATAATCTAGTAAGTCGGGATTTACACGATGAAGCAAATTTCATGAAGTTTTCTTAGTAGGCGTAGAATTTAGAGGAAATCTTTCAGACCTTTTAAACGAATAGTAAAAAAATTCATCCAAAGCCCTTGCGATATTTAAATGTTCTTTTATACACTTTGTTTAATAGGTCTAAAAGAAGTCCCCTGATTTTCACGCCTACTAAGAAAACTTCATGAAGTTTGCTTCATCATGTAAATCCCGTCTTAGTCTTTATGTTGTCTTGTTTTCAATGCCAAATGACAAGCTATTCACAATGAAATGAAGACAATATCAGGGCCTACTAGACTATCGTGTCTGATGCGTCGAACAGTGTAAACTTAGTCTTAGATTCTTGATTAAATTGTGCAAATCTTTAGCTAATTTTTAGAACAATTTTCAATTTAAAATTCACAGAATATTTTCTCTCCCTTTTATTTTACAGGACAAACAAAATCACACCGCTCTGTTATTTGCCGTAAGGGGACGTCACAAGGCCATGGCTCAATTGCTCCTGGAGCGTGGTGCTCGTCGTTTGGCCTCGCAGCATCTGTTGCATCTGTGTGTGGGCTATGATCATCGTGAAATGGTGGAGCTATTGCTTAACTATGGCGACAGTCTGTGTGTGAGAGATGATGATAATTTTACACCCCTAATGGTGGCCATACATCAACAATTGCCCGAAATGTTGGACTATCTATTCGAGGTGGCCGAAGAACATCGTCGCTTGGGCATTTACATGGAGTCACAGGAGGAGGGTTTGCTTTTATTTGCTGTCCAGCAAATAGTGGAAGTGGAATCATTTCGTGGCATACTAAGAGTTTTGCTAAACAGATTGCCCAGTGCACGCAAAGATTTGTATGAGCGAGGTAATTCCACCACGGTGTGTGGTTTAACTTATAGCGAGAATCCTCTATCCCGGGCCATAAGCTTGAATCGTTTGGAATTGGCCGAAATGCTGATACATGAAGGTTGTAATTTGGAGCAAATATGCCAGGAGAATCAATTGAATGAGCTGAGATGGAGTTGCTCGCCACGTAGCCTGGCTTTTTTGAGGCTGCTGTGTAAGTTATATATTTTGAGAAAATTTTAATTAAATTATTAATTTTTTTTTTTTGATTAGACAATGCGGGCTTAAGGTTTCCACAGAAGCCGCTTACTTCATACAAAAACTGGCCCGCAGCTCGTGTGGAATTTGAGCAAAAGATATGCCATTTGGTTAGTCAACCACGCTCCCTGCAATCTCTAACACGTTTGGTCATACGCAAACGTTTGCTGAATAATCTGCGAAGTAGCTGCAAGCTACAATTAAAATATGCAGCCATACAAAAATATTCCAGTTTGGGTAGGATTATTGAAGAATTTGCCATACCGGCCACTTTGAAAATGTATTTAAGTGAATTTAGTGAGCTGCCTAGGGTCAGGGGTATGGAACCAGTACAAATACGCGGCATACGTTCGGCCGAATCATGGGATTAAGAGTACAATTTAAGTAGTTTATTCAGATTATATAAAGTTTCTTTTTTTTTGTGTGTGTATATGTAAAAGCATATCTAAAATGTTTAAGGGGGTATTCTAATGTAGAGACATGAATTTTAGGTAATTTTTAAAGTGTCGTAAAAAAAAAGCAATCAATATTTTTAGTATCCATTTTTTTTATCAATTATTTATTAATGTTTCAAGAGTACAAAAAAAAAAAAAAAAAAAAAAGTCGAAAATTTAAAAAACTGGGAGCCGATGAAGTGGGGGGCGTCAAAAAATTGGCAGTTGAGTTTTGACATGATTTCAAAAATAAAAAAGATTATTAATCTGCAATGATGTCGCAAGAATCAGAACTAGCGATGAGTGAAAAAAATTTTTTTGACAAAATGGCGACTGTTTGAAAAAAAGACGATTTTTTTTTACCATTTTTTTGAGTTTCTCGAATTTTTTAAAAATGGTCAAAATTGAAATTTGGGGATGAGGCTAGTTCCAATTCTTGAGAGGTCTATAAAGAAGATTCTCTGAAACTTTCAAGTGAATCGGTCCAGTAGAACTCGAGAAATCGTGACAAATATATTGAAAAAGTCTGTTCTGAGAAAAACGCATTTAAAGTTTCGCGTAATGTCTTTTGTTCGACTAGACCCAACCGAACCAGTTTGGAGGCCGGGTCAGTAAAATGTCTATAGCTCCGAAAATAATTTAAATTTTCAAAAATCCTCTCGTAGACATATTCTTAAATAGTTAAACTTTAAAAATAAAAAAATCGATTTTTTTGAAATTCTACACTAGAATACCCCCTTAAAAGAAACATGTTCCATGTTAGGCATAATATATGGTATGTATGTATATAGAGTCTAGTTATATAGAATATTTATTTGTATGCCAAAGTTAAGATCTTTCTTGCAATTTGTAAATTAGAAATTTTTTAGAAAACAAAATATAAACAATATATATATATATATATATATAATTTTATATAATAAACATTTTTGTTCTTACAAATTAGTTTTTTTGAAAATACATTTTCCTTCTCCTTCTCCTCCTTTCTTCTAAGGCTTCATTAGCAATTTGAAATCATCATTGGCATTCTCCATGATATATTCAAAGGCAATTTTATCCTTTTTATCCTTGAGTTGCTTCAATTCTGGCTGCTGTTGCAGTAGATAGCGACACACCTCCAGCTCGCCACGCATAGCCGCCCGATGCAAGGCACTCTGACCGCATTCATCTTGCTGCAAAAGATTGGCCTTGTGTTCGCTCAATAGCTTGACTATATCCAGGTGGCCTAAAGTTAAAAGTAAGTAAGTTAATTTGATCTCGAGTTAAGTGTGTATGTAAAATCATTACCCATCATAGCTGCCCGATGCAGCGATGTGGCACCTGCCTTGGTCACCGCATTCACATCCACTTTGCCCTCTTCCAACAACAATTTACAAATTTGTGCATTGCCATTGCGTGCGGCATAATGTAGAGCCGTATAATCGCATTCATCCCGTGCCATAGCCTGACCCTTTTTAATTAGTTCGCGCACACGATCCACCTCATTGTAGATGGCTGAAAGAAACAATTTAAAAATTAATATGGTTAAGAAAGAAAAGAATTTTTATTATCGGGTATTTAAAAGGTAAATTCCAAAAGATCTGAACGCATAAAAGCAGACAGCGACACCAGCGGTAACTGACGTAGTTGTAAAAAAAAAAAAAAAAAAAACAGAACGACAATGGGACATCTCACCTAAATGTCACATTACTTAATCCCTGTGGGAAAATTAAAAGGCCAAACAATCCTCCCAACTCTTACACTTTAGCAAGAACTGGATAAGTTCGTTTTTCAACAACACCCTATTTTCTTTTTTTAAAAATAAATAAAAAGAAAAGAGCAACAATTGGTAAATTCCAGGGACCGAAAATAACAGTTATGGAAGTGAAAAAAGTTACTACAAAATATGGATCCCCTGATAAAATGGAGTACATGAATCTTCATAATTTTGAATGGAGAGTCCTTAAATGGGATAAGTTTTTATTTGCAATTTGTATCATAAAACATTTTTTAAATTGTTATATTATAATTTTTTAATGAAAAATTTTTTTATGAAAAATTTTTTTTAACAGTTAAAATAATTTTTATAATAAAATTTAATTAATATAATAAAAACGAGAAGGAAAGGTAACTTTATACAAAAATTTTTGATATATCAGATATTTAAAACTTAAATTGTTGATAATAAAACCTACCATAAAAAAACTTTCTAGTAAAAACATTTTCGACGACGGTCGTATGGCACATCTAGTCAGATAAATATTTAAAATTATGTGAGCATAAAACTTATATTACCAAGATTGGGGACGCTACGATGACAAAAATTTTCTCATAAAAGTACTTTTAATTGCTATATGCTATAGATTCCGATTTTTATAAAATTTTTCAGAATTAGTGAAAGCATTTAAAACTAAATCAGGGTGAAGAAAAAGAATTTGAACGACGTACTAAACAGAAGAAAAAAAAAAAAAATGTATGAAATAAGAAAGTTGACCGACGTCAGGCTAAAGGGGCGACGTGTAAGAGCAAAAAAAAGAGGGACAGAAGACAGAAGAAGAAGAAAGAGAGAAAGAAGAGAAAGAGAAGAGAGAGAGACGTGACAAGAAGTAAGGGTCGGAAAAAAACGTAACGAAAAAAAATTCAAGTGTATAAAAAGGAGAAGAAACAGTGTAAGTACAGAAAATACAAAAACAGTAAAAAAGAAGATAAAAAAAATTAAACAAAATAAAAATGAAAAAAAAAACTTTCTAGTAAATGACGTGTGAGCAGTACATAAGATTAAAATTAGGAACAATAAAATACAGAGGGTACGAAAAACAAAAATCAAAGAGTTGACCGTCCGTTATATGGACTAGTCACTGAAAATCAGAATTGGTGGAAACAAAAAACAAATCAGAGAGACAGAGAAAAAAAGTTTCCAAAGACTATTTCGACCGACGTCGCTAACAAGGATCCGTATATCCAGTGGACACAAACCAGGAAATAAAGACTCAGACGACTCAAAATACGACGATAAGACTCAAAATCACTAAAACGAGGAACGTAGAAAGAAACGAAACGAAAGAAAGAAAGAAGAAGAACGTTGATCAAGTATATAGTTTATGGGGTCTTGTATTTTTCTATCGGAAAAGATATTCTATAATTTACAAACCCCTACTAGATAAGTATTTTTAAAAAATAAATAAATAAAAATTTTTCATAACAATTAAAAAGTAATTTTTTCACTAAAGTATTTAATTAAGAAGTTTGTAACGCATAGAAATATACATTTCACCCCATAAACTAAGGAAGATCAGTCGAAAAAAGTCAGCTTAGTGAAAAACTTGCCATCCATCGGAATCACTAATCTTGGTATATTAGTTTTAGATGATTTTATATTTTGTGGAAAAATAGACAAAATCGGATGACTATATCATATAGCTGCAATAGAAACGGTCGGTCAAAAACTAGTTCTAGTGGGAAAAACTTTTTTATTTTCCATCGTAGCGTCACCAATCTTGGTACATGTTAGTTTTATATGCGTTAACACATTCGGGATTTTATCAAAATCCGATAACTATAGCATATAGCTGCCATATAAACGGTCGGTCAAAAAACTACTTCGTAAAAAACTTTTTGTTTTTTATCGTAGCGTCCCCAATCTTGGATATTTAGTTTTATATGCTTTCACATAATTTTGAAAAAATTATCAAAATCGGATGACTATAGCATATGGACCGATCGGTCGGAAAATGTGTTTTACTAAGAAAAGTATTTTTTATGGTATCAAATTTTTATTATCAATGATTTAAAAATATTAATATCTGATATCTATATCTTATATATATTTTACCGGTTAAATCAGTTGGAGTAAAGTTTTCAAGTGTATTAAAACTCGGCACAGTCAAAGTTACCTTGCTTTCCGTTATTATAAGAATTACAAAATAAAAATTAAATAAATAATAAAGTTATAACAGTTACGGTCCCTGGTAAACTCAGATAAAAAGAGAATCAAAAATAAGATAAGCAAGATACAAAGCAACAACACTAGCAATGCAAAATTAACCGTTAAGATTTAGTTTTCATTTTATGCTTAGGGCATAACTATAGCCGCACAATTTCATTTTTTATTCTGTGTTTGGTTCAATGCTTTTGGTTGTGCCAATATTTTTGATAATTAAAATCAGGGATGCAACAGGTTCTGCACCGAATCGAACCGCTATTTCGTGCTCGTAAACTAAACCACGAACCGAACTGGTATCTCTCTTAAAATGCTTAACCGAACCGAAAACCGCTAAAAGAATCGTTTCGGTTTGGTTTATTGCATCGTCATGATTGATTAAGTATGGCGCCTACCTTTAGGTTAAAATAAGCATATGGAAAATTTTGAAAGTTTGATCAGAAAATAGCTCGTATCGCTTCAGATCTTTTGGTGACATTATGGGGTGTGTTCCACTTTTCGACGGCGATTTCCTTATAAACTCATTCGCATTTCGAATTTAAACCGTACAACTTTATTTATAAAGTGACTTCGGTCACTAGATTTGGTCTAGAATGTTGGTCGATTTTAAACCGACAGCTCAAAACCAAGTGATTTCAAATCGTCAAATAATTACAAATATATTTCTATCTAATCTTGTTATCGCTGGTAAAAATGTCACTTCTCATATAAGCTTAAACAATTTTTATATGAAATCGTCGTCGTTATGTGGAACACACCCCATAATGTAAGTATTATTTGATTTTCGGTTAGATTAGTTTAGACCGAGTCGATCCACAGTGATGACATATTCATAGAACTGGCTTAATAACCTGTACACGCTTGGCTTAAGTCAGTATAATCTTAAGAAATTTTTTGTCGGGTTGTATCGAAGTCATGACAGTTTCTGATTCTAAATTTTGAACCTCTGGTCTGTAAAAGTTTTCTATGTATACCTAATATTCTTTTAACTTAGCGTTACGTGCTCATTTGGTTCCGAATAAAGTCAGGCATCTTAATTTTAGAGGTGGAACTTAAAGCAAGCGGCTGTATATCGGAATTTAATTTTTTTATTTTCTTAAATAATTACGAAAAGTTAATAAATTTTCGAATAATTGAAACTGGAAACTTGCCTGATGTCATAATACCCGTGAACCACTGAACCGAAAACGCGGTTCGGATAGCTCCAAAAACCATTTTCCAAACCGAACCAACGGTTTATTAACTCTGTGAACCACTTATCCGAACCAATCAAAATTCTCGAGCGTTTTGCATTCCTGATTAAAACTGTAATTTTTTTGTGGAATTAATATGCCAAGTGGAACTTTGCTTTTCGACGTCGAAAAAATTATTGCCCTAAGACATGAAAATCGCTCATTTTGGCAAATTGGTAAAAAAGAAAAAATTGTCGCTCCGATGATGGGGATAGATCCTCTTTATTTCTTAAACTAAAGTTAAACTATGTCGTGAAAGCACAAAATCCCGAATGAATAATATATTAATAAATAATAGTTTGTCCGAGCAATTTTCTTCGAAGAGCTTGGTCACACTAGAAAGCTAAATAAAATCAAATCTACATCAGCCTCGTAGCTAATTTCCTTAAATCTTTTTAGTATGACCTAAATTTCCATACCTATTCTGGGCACACTGCACATTTTGTAAATCAAATCTAAATCAGTTTCAGGAATTCTATTAGTGTTGGGTAAAGGTTGTTCTTTTTACTGGACATGTTCACTTGATCTTTTTTTCAAATTGAGTTAACTCACTTAAATTGCTCAGTTGTTTAATTGTTCAGTTAATAGTTGTTCAGTAGAGTAGTAGAGGTTTAGTGAGCCAGTTATTGTTTTAGCAGTCAAACCTGGTCGATATAATGGAAGAATCGACATTTCGTTGCCCAATTCGTTATAATATTTTTGAATATAAAAACAAGCGATGAAATTAAAGTAAAGGTCAATTCTGTCCTTCTCTGTTTTTGGTCCCTACCCTAAGTCATACATGCCTAAAGAAAATACGTACTATGAAAATGTACAAACAATTTAGTCTGTATGAGTTTCGGGATCCTCGGAAATCTCGAAAACCATAGAAATTTTCGGAATAAGCGGAATCGGAACTCCATAAAACTATTTGAGATTAACTTGCGACATAATGGTTATAGGTAGAATGATTTAGGAAATACTGGAAATCAAAACTCGGTTTTTTTTGCTCTTTCGGAGAGATAGCGGGTGGGCTCATTTAATAGTGCGTTAGGCTACAAAGAGAATGCATAAATATTCGTACACTGCACAAAAACAAGGTAATAGTAAGACAGAATTTGGGAAAAACAAAAAAAATATATATAAAATATATATATATAAAATTATGTTTCTACAAATTAATTTACAGATAGAGATTACATATAACACCTGGACAGGTTAAGCGATCTAAAAATGTACGCATAATTCCGCAACCTAAGATCAAGCTTTTTCTAGATGAGTCGTATCCTACAACAGTCGCTTTTGCAAGCAGCTCTTCAATCCAATAATTTGGTGTTATATAAAAAGCTTCAATAAATGGTTGGACAATTCTTAAAACTAAGTTCACTTACCCGCATTCCAAATGCCACGATCAAAATCCATATCGCTTAGCGTCTGCTGTGCCGGCTGCGATTGCTTATGGCATTTGCAATTATCCGAACTATGTTGATCCATTTTGAACGTTCTAACTTAATCCTTTCTTCGTACTTTTGCTTTTGTTTGAAATGATAACTTGATGCTTGATGATTGATTGATGATCGAAGTGATGATTCCCATTCAATACTTTCGTTTCTTTTTTTTTTAGACCTCACGCTGCATAGTCCAACAGATTTCAGCCTCACCGCAACTGCAGACAACTTTGTAGCTCAATTGGGCCAATGTGTTAAGCATGAGCATTGGTGGCACAGCCACCATAACACCATTAACGCAGGCCTTGACACCGCTATCAAAACGCTTGGACAGAGCCTGAACTTCGGTCTGATTCAAACCGAAAACGGTGCAAGTGTAATCGTGAAGTGAACCCTTGACCGTGATGTAGGCGAAATTGCCCTCGGATTGTAGAATGGGTACGGGAATGGTCACAACATTGGTAGGAGGACAAGCAGCGGCAGCAGCTCCAACGGATGCAGTCGATGGCACAGTTGCCGGACACTCGCAATTCAGTTGAGATTCCTTGGTCGCAGGCGGATTCACTGGCTCACTCATGCTTCAGTTTTTGGGTTGATTTTTATGTTTTTTTTTGTGTGTGGAACAGAAACTGTCAAAGTCTGTTGTGGAAATAGTCGGTTGCTATAGGTTTTGCAAATACACACACACTCGTCGCACACACATATACAAGCACACACGCACACAGTTATACAATTAAAATTAAGTTGGGTTGGTTTTTCTTTTTCTTTGAGGATTTACTCGGGCGAATCTACTTTGTGATAATTGCCTAAACTGGCTGCCTCTCGGCCAATATTTGATAGATTCTCGCGCACTACAGATTCAGCCTCCAAGGGTTCTGGTTCATCGAACTCCTTGCGCATGGTCCACATATATTCGTTGTAGTCCTGCTTAACGGCCGTCGATGAGCTGGCCACAACGCGAAAGCCCAATATCTGAAATGGAAAGAATTTGAATGGAATGAGTTGAAATGATTCGATAATGATAATTAAAACTTAACGGTTCTCGGATGATTTTTTTTTTTTTTTTATCTTTGTGAGGTAAACAAAAAAAATACTACCTCTTTCCTTTACTTTATTTTATTTTTTTTCCCTTTCAATTCCCAAATTTTTCTTTTATAACACCCACAAAGGAAACACAGGCCATTTTCAAATAGACACCACCATAATATTTTTTTTTTGTTGTTTTTTTTTCCAATCTTTTGTAAATTTTTTGAAAATCGTTTGGAGCTGTTCTACAACAATTTTACATATTGTGTGGGGGGGGCCACCCACCAACAAAAAAAAAAAAAAACAAAATTTACCACCTTCCCCAATATATAAGCACATTTAAAACAGACGAGGGGGGGGCGCCCCACACTGTGTGGTTATTCTTATATTTTTGCTGCCTTCAGTCCATCAGAAATAACAAAAGGCGCCAACACACATTTTTTTTTTTTTTACCCAAACAAAAGGTAAAACTCCCAAAGAATGAACATTGTAATTTATTATCTGGCTCTAAATTCTCGTAAAAAATTCCGCAGACAACATTTTTTTCAATAAAATCTTTATTCTGAAATGACACTTATAATTTATAGAAAAAATTTTAGAAAAAAATGTGTTTTTTATGAAGAAGTGTCGTTGATAAATACGAATCTAAGTATGCTAAATAAGACGCACAATGCTTTAGATGAGACCAGGATAACACACACAGCATAATTATTGTCTATTAACGAAGAATTTGACAATGCTTGTTCTAAAAATTTTAGGTGTCATTCATTTTTAATCGATTTCATATTATTGAAAATTTTTAAAGTCATTTATTAATTGTTTTTAAATAGGATAAAGCAAGGGGAATGTTTTCTTTTTCAGGACTAAATGAAAATTCTAGTTCATTATTTCGAATCTAATATGATTATGGAAATGCAATAATGATTATCCAGAAATTTAGATAATATAAATAACTTCGATTAGAGAATTATTAAAAACTGTTTATTATTATCAAAACTGTTTGGAATAAATTCGCTATATTTTCTATACATCTATGTTTGTATGTTTGATAGTTCCTAGTGTAAACCACTGAACAGATCTTCATGAAATTTTCACAATATGTTCATGTCGATCGGGAAAGAGTCATAGTGTCATGTCTCAAGCCTGTGAACCGGTTTGAACTCGGTTTAAACTGGATTAAAAGTAGTTCAGAGCCATATTTCAGAAATGATTCAATCCATAAACTTGAAATTTGGCATGTAGGTTAGTTATATTAATATCTGTATTTCACAGATTGAAGACCTGTTCCGTACCATGTCTTCAGAGCCATATCTTCGAAAATTTGTCTAGCTACACTGAGGATAAAAAAAAACAGGTTCTATTTAATCTTTACTGGCTGAAATGATCTTTAAAAAATATAATTTGTTCATATCCTTTGGTAACCAAAACATATCTCTCCGATCCAAAATAATTTCATTTTCACGAATTGATATTAAAAGTTTCAGATTGATACTGAAAATGTAATAATGTTATCACTTTAATATCAACTAGAATTTGACGTACGTGGAACTGCGAACGAGGAAGACTGTGTCGAATAACATCATTTTTTTTCTTTTGTGTTTAAACCGTCATAATCCAAATTGGAAAATCTTCCCAATTATAAATGCGGACCGCACTGGCCCAAGTGGACTGCACTGACACATCTGCAAAAAATAATATATGCCAGGACTAACCGGTTTTGAACTGAACCGGTTTGAACCCGGAATTCCGTCTTTTTTTTTACTGTGAACCGAACCTTTAGCAAACCTCTTGTAAAAAAAATAGTTGTACCTGAACCTGTTCCGAACCAAAACTGTCGGTTCGGTTCGCAAAAAGTCTTAGTAAAGAGTTAGTTGAGTTTTTTCTGATAAAATAAGAGAATAGACCAAAAATTACTCGAATAAGTTCTTTTAAAAAAATTCAATTTGAGATTCAATCAATCAATTATGCGGTAGTATGTTCAAATAAACAAAAATCCAGAATTTTTGAATATTTTTTTTATTATATTTAAAAAAAATTAATTGCTTTCTATCAAAATTTGGTGAAACTTGGGACATGTAGGTTCGAACCAAAACCTTAACACAGAAACCTTGAACCTCAAATTTCTGAAATTTTGGTTCGAACCCACGAACCAGGTTCCGCAAAAATTATTTAGGTTTGCAGCCCTGAAATATAGTACTAACGAATAGCAAACTATGTTTAACAGTTTTAATTGCTTTCAGTTCTGTTCATCATAAATAAATTTAAATAATTTTGTATAAAAAAAAAGCGTTACAACCATCAGGAAAATTTTATAATACCTTCTACAAGGGTATTAGATAGTTTCTTTAATTGAAAAAATTTAAATCGGGACGGGATTCCCGCGGGTTCCTTAAAACCTTCCCGTTACGTTGGACGAAATTGAATTTAAAATTTGGGGAATATGGACGGGTCGAGTTTGGTACGTGTTCAAATTTTCTGTTTCTGCGCCCATCTCACCTAGGGCTATACGAACCAATGAAGATTTTAGTTAATTATTTAGAATCTAAAATGATAACACAGGACGACAAAATCAATTTTTTTGATTAGCTGGTAAAGAGCCATAAATTCTGGAATTTTGACACTTTAAGCATCACCTCATACAAGTTTTTCAAATAAAGCCTAGGTCTCTACGGCAGTTTTGTAGTAACAACAAAGTTTTAACTGAATGTAAATAATGATCAAGATAAATTTCTACAAGAATTCAGAGAATATAGAAGGAAACGATAAAAAATAAAACAATGAAGGTACCAGACCCAGAGGAGGTAAATAAATCTTTAATATCTTCAAAAGAGCACGGTACGATTTTGAGAAAATCAAATATTTTGATGCCGCGTATTAAAACATGCCTGAAGAGATGGTACCCGGCCGTCAAAAATGAATCTGGTAATTTTCAGAATGCAAAAACCAACAACTTCATATAAAAAAGGCCATAAACCAGACCGAAAAATTATGTTTTCGGTTTTACCAAAGAAACTGTTGTAGGCCATTTTCCACTGCAATTAAAACCAAACAAGATTGACTATTTAGGGAATTCTGCAAAAAATTATCAATTAACCATTATAATGGAAAGGCACGAATAATTATACCTCTTTATCTGATATTAAAGAACTTCAAACTTTTAGGCAAGTATTTATATTATTTAGTTAATTTTTAAATTATTTTAAAACACAAAATTAAGGGACTTATTGCTTTAAAGTGTTCCGTACGCGAACAAATTTTGTTGAAATCGACTCATACTCATACAAATCACTTTCGACCCCAAAAACGACCCAAATCGTATGGATTTGGAACTATTACGATCTTTGTATAGCGTTTTGTAGAACAATGGAATCTTTTAACATTGGCGAACAAATCGTGAATAACAATGCTGGTTGAGTCTTTAACCAAAAGAATGTGTCTATTTCAAGAAATCGTTACATGTCGATACTTCAATATCCGATCAGTTCACAGCATCGATTGATTCTGGAACAACTTACTCGAGAAGGATGACCATGATTGAATTCGTTATATCAGCGTTTTCGAGTGGCATATTGAAATGATTAAGTTTTCTGCATTTTGATTTGCCTAAAATAGTTTTGAAAATAGGTTTTAAATTCAATAAAAACAAGTAACTGAACCTGCAAACTTTTGTATATAAAGGCCTTATTCCAGATAAAAATTTATTTCGGCACTATGCTTCATATAATTAAGACAGCTTTTAAAAAGCATTCACCTTTCAGAGCTTTTCAAAAGTGTTTCTATTCATATGAAGTATTGTGACGAAATAAATTTTTAAGTCATCTGGAAGGAGGCCTTAACTAATAAATTTTTAGTGTGAGGCCACACTTATTATAAAAGTGCTGCCCATTAGGGTTGGGACGTTGCTAGGTAATTATTTGTTTTGCTTATAACTGCGAATTGTTTATTTAATTGGAAAAATATGTATCGAATAGAGTACCATAAATCTCTAGAAGATCCGAATAATCTATCTAAAAATTGTGGAAAATTTTAAGTTTTATTCATACTGATGGGGGAGACTTAAATTTCGTCTTTTTTTATACCAAATATATTTTTTTTCATGATCCTTACCTCTAACGCCGATAGTATGCGACAGGGATGCACTAGATAGACAATGGTGGACTCATCACTATAGCCGCCGCAGGAGAACTTATTCAACTGTTCGATGTCGTCAGCTGGAATTGTTTTACGTGGAAAATGGTTTAGTAATTGCTTTCGTTTTCTCGCTGCTGCTTATCATTTATCGCTTAAGCTATGTTGAAATAGTAACGAAAATAAAAGATAATTGTGGCTTGGACAGAGTGCCGGGGGGAATGACGTCAGCTTAAATGTATGTGCTAATTAAAGCGAAAAGTCAAGAACTTTTTTGTTTAATTTGTTTCATAATAAAAACGGAAAGTATAAAGAAAGTGCATTGACTTGTACCAAAATCATGTGCAAATAAGCCAAAGGAAAATTTTGTTTTTTTTTTAATAAAAATATTTATGTATATATTTTGGTATCTTACATGCACTACACAGCCAGACTGTGGGAGGCGAACTACACGTAACGCAAAACAAAACGAAACTGACGACGAACCAGACCCAGACCCCAGTCAATACGCGGCCGAGCTGTCTTTACAGTGGAGGACATAATAAGCAGCAGGGTGGGCCAAAGTTAAAGGCAAACAAACAACAGCTGTGTGTTTGCCATCAAATTTTGAGCAAAATTTTTAACAAGCCAAAAACAAAATTGTTTATAATATAAGCGTGACTTTTATTTGGGACAGTGACTGTAGTAGTAGTTTGTCTGCGTGTATCTGTGTGTGTGTGTGTGTGTGTGTGTGTCGCAATAAATAAATATGCAAACAAAATTTGAAGTATTTTGGACGATTTACCTTTCAATCCAGAGACGAGTACTCGCCAAGGATATTTGTGACTGTAGGAGGCTAAATTGCCGCGTATTATAATGTACGGCATTTGATTACAATTTTTTTTATTCAATTAACGCGGGCGGAGTCGCAGGTAATAGCAACAACAACAACAACAAATGTAACGGGGGGACTGTTTGGCGTTTGAAGGTTGGCTCACAACTGAAACTGTAAATTTTTTTGGTGAAGCTTTGACTTGGGGGCTCTGCTCTCTGTCTGTCTCTCTCTCTTGTAGGCGCACTCTCGCTCTCTGTAAACGGTTAACAACGTTTTTTGTTTTTTATTTATTTTGGATTAACCTACTTTGTTAAAAAAAAAGATACAAAATTAAGGGTGGGCATATACCAGTTGCATGTGATCACAGGCTAAAATTACACCTGACCCCACCCAATGCCGGTCAACAACTCTTACACCCCCACCACCACATCACTCACACACACACACATACTAGAGCTTTTTGTATCCTTTGCGTGTTTTACTACCACAAAAAACGTAAATGTCATAAATTATGCTCAAATTTCCAGGTAAATAAAAAAAAACTCGCTTTTGCTGCTGTCGCCAAATTAGGTGCCTGGCAAATGATGTCATTGTCATTTGAATTTAATCAACTTCCCAAAAATTCGTGTTTTATTTTGCACCTGCCTTGAGTGGGGCTGGTCTTTGTCTTTGCTTACCTTTTTAGCTATGTTTATTGAACTGCTTGTTTTTACAAACTGCTTTCTGCTTACAGCAGAATTTTAAGCAGTTTTTTTTTACTAAATTAACTGGTATTTATTAATTAATTAATAACAAAAGTGCTTCATTGTTTGCACTCGTTTGCTAGATTTATTCACGGTGTTGGACAAAAGATGTATCGATAAATATATCGATAAATTAGTTTAGTGTTGTCAAATGCTGTGATACAAAGTCACTGTTTACAAATATCTGTCACTGTGACAAGTTGCCCCTCTTGGTTTTAAATTCTTTTTTATATATTTTAACAAATATATATTAATTTATTTCGCTCAGATAAGTATATATATATATAACTAGCGTATTCGCTCTCACTTGTATAAAAAACTTAGTCGGGATTTACACGATGAAGCAAACTTCATGAAGTTTTCTAAGTAGGCGTGAAATTTAGGGGAATTCTTTCAGACCTTTTAAACGAATAGTTTAGAAATACATTGAAGTCTCTCGCCTACTAAGAAAACTTCATGAACTTTGCTTCATCGTGTAAATCTTGACTAAGTATTTAAAAAAAATACATTTTTACTAACCATTTTCCGCCAATTTTCCGGGTTATTTCAAAATTAGAAAATCCCGTTGGTAATATTTTGTTATGTAGAGCTCAAAAGCTAATCTTTACATTGAATCTAATCTAATGAAATTAAAGAGAGTTTTATTCATAAATTTTCCGCCTATTTTCCGACTTGATTTTGAATCCGATCAAATTGTAAAACAAATTTTTCAATCTTTTTCCTCCAGTTTTCCGGACTTTCCAAATTTTGAAAATCCCGTTGGTAATATTTTGTTATTTAAAGCTTTAAAAATAAATTTGGAGCTGATCGGATAAAAACCATACATCAGTTTTCCGTCCATTTTCCGACTTTTGTGGAATATTTTCCAAAATTTCAAAGTAATGTGTTTCATATTTTTGTATGTGCAGCTTGAAATATGGGTGGGTAAATTTTCCAATCGATCGAATGGAGAATTTTTTTTTTTGCAAATTTTCCGTATTTTCCAAAATGTGAAAATAAGTTTGGAGTTGTCGGGATGAAAAACAAAAGATCTTCATACAACAGTTTTTCGACCATTTTCTAATTTATGGGGTTGATTTTTCAAAATTTGAAAGTCACTCCTATGTATTCTACAAATCGCTTTTGATCCCAAAAACGACCCTATTCCCATACGATTTGGGTCGTATTAGGGGTCGAAAGCGATAGGTAGAACACATGGGACTGACTTTCAAATTTGGGTATGATTAGCTTCAAAAATGAGTTTGGAAATAATCGCTAAACCCATTTTCCACCCATGGGGGTGTAGTGGGTTAATTTTTTCGGAAAACTGGTATGCAGTTTCGATTTTTTTAAAATTAGTTTGTAGCTCATCGGATGATAAAAGTTTCATACAACAGTTTTCTGTGAATTTTCCAAAGTCCATACAAAAAACAAATATATTTTTGATGTATGTGTAGGACATCTGCATCCTAATGATTTTATTGGTTTAAAATTTACCCCATAACCGTTATTTTCGGTCCCTGTTTCAAAAGCCTTAAGCTTTCAGAGCTTTTCAAACGTGTTTCTATTCAAATGAAGTATTGTGCCGAAATACATTTTTATGTCATCTAGAATGAGGCCTTTATACCTTTAATTAGGTACCAAAAATTCCGGATACCTTTTACCTTACCAAGGTATGTCTTAGGTATTTTTGGTAAATTGGTACCTTTCCAATTACTGACTATATATTAATATATTGATACACAAAAATTGTGTGATTTTAAACCATTTTTTAAAAAGTTCCACCGATGAATATTTATTTACATTCACCGTGACAGTGACTAACCGTGACTCGGTTATCGTTTTCAATTGCTCCTCCCTATTAATTCTTATCGAAAATTAGAAGCAGATGCTACCTTAGCATAAATAAATAAATAACTAGAGAATAATTATAAATCAACATCTGAAGTAAACCTCAACTTATGCCTAAGCCTGCTCCTGGCTGCCAGTGCCCCAAAATCTAGCTGGTTAATGGATTAAACAACAAAGATTGGACCACACAGCTGTCAACTGAAACTTCAACTTTAGATTCAAAAATTTGAACATCTCAAGTGTGATATTTTGCATTTACATATATATATATATATATACATGAATATGTATATGTATATTTCGGCCACAGGCTTAGACCATTGAGAGGAAAGGTCAAGCGAGTTCATTGAATTTTTGTTTTGGCTATTACGTGTGCGGCCAACCAACCTCAAGTGCCTGTGCCTGAGTGTGTGTGTGTGTGTGTCTGTTCTATACACAGCATCCCCAAACCACTCGCGCCCTCAGTCTGCTCCCAACAAGCAAACGTAGAGCAAGCAACACAAAAAAATGTCTAGAGCAAATCTGCCACTCTTTCCACTGGCTTTAAGCCTCTTGGTTTTTATTGTTTCCGTGGGACCCATGCCCGCCTTTGGAGCCGTGGCCAATCATAAACATGAGAAACATTTGAGCAAGGAGCGGGTAAAGGATGGCATCTATATTCCCCGAGATGCACATCATCATGGCGATCAGGGTGAACACAATGTGGAGTTCGATCATGAGGCCATCATAGGTGAGTCACATATGTACACATGTATGTATATTCAGTTCACCGAAATTTTTGCCTCCACAATATGTTTATTTTTGTTAAATTTTTTTTTATGCGGTTTCTTCACTGTTCATTAAAAATTTTGTATACGCTTTGCGAGAAAGGGGAATTTGATTTGGTTAGAATGTTTGTTTTCTTCGAAAATTTTTATATTGAACTAGCTTGAAGTATTCATACTTTTGGTTATAGTCAATCGGTTCCAGTCCAGTTTTCCAAGCCCAGCCCTTTGCCAAGAGAGTGAACATATTAACAAAACCAATCAGTCGCTGGTTAGCGTTCAATGAAGTAGGTCAGAGCCGCTTTGAGTCACTTTATATTCGGAAAAATATCATCATCATCATCAATTGCCTTCATTAATTTATTATAGACTTCTTTCTGTTGGGGATTCAACAGGGGTAGATTCGTTTGTACTATGTGGGTTGCTATTTAAGTTTCTGGCCTAGGTCATTTCTAGCCATTTTTGGACCAATTGGCCTTTTCCCAAAAAAAAATTTGGACTTTTATCGATAAAAGCTCCATACAACTCTTTACGTTTGATATCGATTAACGATTAATCAAAAAACTTACCTCGGCAGAAAAAATGGAATTAACTCGTGAACATTTTCGTGCAATCATTTTTCACAACTTTCGACGTGGATTATCACGACAAGAGTGCAACGATGAACTTAAATCTTTGTATGGCGATGAAGCACCATCCTATAGCACTGTGAAAAATTGGTTTAATGAATTCAATCGCGGGCGACGCTCGCTCGAAGACGAAGGTCGTGAAGGTCGTCCAAAAACAGTCGTTGTGTCAGAAAACATTGATGCCGTGCGTGAACTGATAATGCAAGATCGTCATGTGACATACCGTGAGATAGAGGCATCCTTGGGCATTTCTTCCACCAGCATACATTCGATATTGCATGAACACCTGGGCGTAAAAAAAGGTTTGTTCTCGTTGGATCCCGCACAATTTGACAATCGCTCAAAAAAAGGCTCGTGTGGATTGGTGCAAAGAAATTTTGAAAAAATATAATCGCGGTGTTTCAAAAGACGTTTATAAGAACGTCACAGGTGACGAATCATGGATCTATGCTTATGAGCCCGAAACAAAACAGCAATCGACCGTGTGGTTCTTCGAAGACGAGCCAAATCCAACGAAAGTCGTTCGTGGAAGAAGCACTTCGAAGCAAATGGTCGCCTGTTTCTTCGGTAAAACTGGTCATGTGGCGACTGTTCCGCTTGAGCAACGTAGGACGCTCAATTCTGAGTGGTACACCACAATTTGTTTGCCTGAAGTCTTCGGAGAAATTCGAAAAACCAACAAGAGAAGACAGATCATTGTGCACCATGACAATGCGAGCTCTCACATCAGCACCAAAACGTCGAATTGATGGGTCATCCGCCTTACAGCCTGACTTGGCAAATGACTTCTTTTTATTCCCGCACATCAAGGGCAAAATGCGTGTAACGATTTTCGTCGCCAGAAGATGCTGTTGAAGAGTTCAAAAACCATGTTTTGGAGGTGTCTCAATCGGAGTGGAAAAAGTGCTTCGACAATTGGTTTGAGCGCATGCAAAAGTGTATAAATCTTGCTGGAGAATACTTTGAAAAACAATAAAACCATTTTTGATCATAAATATTCGCGTTTTCATTATTAGGCCAGAAATATATATAGCAACCTACGTAATTTATTATTTTTTTAACCCATCTATATGAAAATCTAAAATATTTTTGAACCAATTTAATAGAAAATCGTTATCTTATTACGGAATACCATTCTTCAAGGTCGAAAATGAAAGTGTATGAAAAATAAATGACAAAGTAATAAAAAAAAAATTTCACAATTTGGGGAAAATTCTTCTCCTAGGTCGGAAAAGTGTAAAAAACTTTATTTTATTAGATTTTTTTCAAATATCAAACATCTTGATATTAAATATAGCGATCAAAGGAATGGTGGAAATATTCTGCGAGTATTTTATATAAGTAGAAACACTTTCAAACAGCTTTAACAAAGCTAATCAACTGATATTGGGGTACTTGACCAATATGACATTTTTATTTGATTCATAAGTAGACAGATCAGATTTTCAGTTAGAATTTCATCCTAGTATAGAGGTGGAGAGCTATCGATAGTCGGCACCATCGATAGTCAACGATAGTTTTTGAAAACCCTCGATAGTCCCGATAGTTTTCGATGTATGTTTATTTAAATGCGCAATTTAAAAATAAAAAATTGTTAACAATTTATTAAAAAACGAACTTAAAAAATTGTTTCCGTCACTTTTGGTTTCCAACTTTGGCATTAATATTGGGTTTTGGGTTCCGATTAGACCGTATTTTTGAACCTTGGGTCAAAATAAAAATAATTTTTTTACGTACGTTCAAGTGGCCTTCTAAGCGTTCCCGAACCCAAGCATGTTACCCCGCCTACACCGCCCAACCGACCGTGGGGCTCAGTCACACGTAACTAAATTAAGGCAAACTCGGGCTTGTTATACGTTAAAAAGAAGGTTTAGATACCAGTTAGACATTCTTTAAGCTAATTACTCCGTAAGTTTATTGTAATCAACACAAAGCTTAGTTAGTAATAAACTTTAGAGATAAAGTTACGAGTCGGTTTAATTGAAATACTAGATTAATTTGACTAATCAACTCTAATAAGTTTAGATTTAGTAAATATCGTTTTTAAGTG
The DNA here is from genome assembly GCA_018904225.1 of Lordiphosa mommai. Lineage (NCBI taxonomy): Eukaryota > Metazoa > Arthropoda > Insecta > Diptera > Drosophilidae > Lordiphosa > Lordiphosa mommai. Next base: position 140,540 of record JAEIFT010000489.1, on the reverse strand, counting down.
CAAATTATTTGCTTTTATTTTAAGAGCTACCTATTTAGTGATGTGTAAAGATTGCAAAAAAAAGTATCTAAAACTATCGATAGTGGAGGGCTTACTATCGCTGGCGACTCGATAGCGCCGATAGTGCCATCGATAGTTCTCCACCTCTATCCAGTAGGCCAGGATAAATGCGTTTTTAAGAACCTTTTGTGACTTCAAGCCATTTTGTGTTTTTTCTGCCCTTCAACACTTTTTATCCTGGCCTACTACGATTAGATTATATTCGAAAATATGCAAATTAAACAATTACCTTTTTTAACAGAAGTAAAATTGGGCTTTAAGATTCACTGAATAGTTGGTTTAGTACCAAGTTTTTCAATCAGCTAAAGGGTATCTAAAGTTCATTCTTTTTATACACTTGAAAAGTGTATATTAATTTTGCCCAGAAGTTTGTAACGCATAGAAATATTCATTTCCGACCCCATAAACTATATATATTCTTGATCAGGACAACGAGCTGAGTTCATTTCCGCTTGTCCGTCTGTCCGTCTGTCCGTCTGTCTGTTTCTACGCGAACTAGTCTCTCAGTTTTAAAGCTATCGAGCTGATATTTTGCACAGAGTCTTCTTTTTACTGCACGCAACTAATATGTCGGAACCGGCCGGATCGGATGACTATATCATATAGCTGCCATAGGAACGATCGGTCTAAGAACTAGTTCTAGTTAGAAAAACTTTTTTGTTTTCCATCGTAGCGTCTCTAATCTTGGTATATGTTAGTTTTATATGCTTCCACATAATTCTGGGAAAATGTATGAAAATCGGATCACTATAGCATATAGCTGCCATAGGAACGATCGGTCGAAAAATTTAAAAACTTTTTGACATCGTTCTTCCCACAAAAATATTATATATTTGTTTAAAAGGTTCCACACAATTCTGAAAAAATTTATCAAAATCGGATGACTATATCATATAGCTGCCATAAAACGGTCGGTCAAAAACTACTTCTAGTGAGAGAAAACTTTTTGTTTTTTATCGTGGTATATATTAATTTTATATGCTTTCACATAATTTTGAAAAAAATATATCAAAATCGGATGACTATAGCATATAGCTGCCATAGGACCGATCGGTTGGAAAATGTGTTTTACTAAGAAAGTTTTTTTTATGGTATCAAATTTTTATTATCAATGAGTTAAAAATTTTAAATATCTGATATCTATAACCTTTATACATTTTTCCTGTTAAATCAGTTGGAGCAAAGTTTTTCAGGTGTATTAAAACTTCGGCACAGTCGAAGTTAGGTTTGCCTTCTCGTTATTTGATTCAGACCATTTTGTGTTTTTTCTGCCTCTTTCAACATTTTTATCCTGGCCTACTACGATTAAATTTTATTTGAAACTGTGCAAAATAAGCAATTCCTTTTTCTAAAGAAGTAAAATTTAATTAGGGTTCTAAAATTCACTAAATAGTTGGTTAAGTTTACAATTTTTCAATCAGCTAAAGATCATCAGTTAAAGGGTATCTAAAGTTCTTCATTTTGTATCCAATAAAATGTTCATTCTTTTTATTTAATAATTTGACTTTTGAAAACAAACACACGTCAATTCTACAAACATTTTTTCCCATTGTTCATACACGTGCCTCGTCGTTCCACATTTCATGGTAAATTTTGTTAAAAAAAACAATTGGTCTTCCTCCCTTCCATTTAGGCAACACCAAAGAGGCACAAGAATTTGATACGCTGACACCGGAAGAGTCGAAACGCCGTTTGTTGATACTCATCAAAATGATGGATCTGAATAAGGACGAATTTATTGATCGGCATGAATTAAAAGCTTGGATATTAAGGTCTTTTAAGTGAGTGTTGTTTGTTGACTAATTGCATTTAACCCAACCAATAATGCCTCAGCTAATATCTTTGTCTGTGAAAATTAATATAAAAAAACATTTACTTAACTGAAACTTATATAATATTACAGAAAACTCTCGGAGGAGGAAGCCGCCGATCGTTTTGATGAGCTCGATCAGGATCAAGATGATAAAATTACCTGGAAAGAGTATTTGCAGGACACCTACGCCATGGAGGATGAGAATTTTAAAAAGGAATCGATTGACTTTGATAGCTATGAGGAGGAACAGAAAATGATTAAACAGGATAAGGAAATGTTTAATGCGGCGGATACCAATGCAGATGGCGTGCTGAATTTAGATGAATTTATATTCTTTCAAAATCCTGAAGAACATCCACAAATGTTACCCATACTGTTGCAACATACCATGCAGGATAAGGATTTGAATCAGGATGGCAAAATCACATTTCAGGAATATGTGGGCGAGGTGGCCGATCATCATGATAAAGAATGGTTGATTACCGAAAAGGAACGTTTTGACAAGGATCACGATTCTAATGGAGATGGTGTTTTGTCCGGTAATGAGGTTTTGTCCTGGATAGTGCCCAGCAATACGGATATTGCTAGCGATGAGGTAGATCATTTATTTATTTCCACCGATGAGGATCAAGATGATCGTTTGTCCTATTTGGAAATACTTAATAACTATGATACATTTGTGGGCAGCGAGGCCACAGATTATGGTGATCATTTGCAGAATATCAATCATTTAACCGACGAACTGTAAACAACGAACAATGAGTAGTTAGTAGTTAAATTTGATGTGTTCATTTTGTTTTTTTAAATTTATTAAATGTAAATTCAAGTTCCACACAAAATGAATATATTTAGTTTGAGCGCATGTGTCATTTTTATGTCATATTTATTTAATTAGTTAAACATTATGTGTAGTAATTTATATAGACACCAAAAAATCGATAAATAAAAAATACAAAAAATAAAACAAGCAAAATTTTGTGTACTTACATTAAGCAAGCATATCTCTGCCATGTAATAATGATTTAAATGCCTTTATCTGGCTGGCGCAGGCAAAGTTTGGGGAGGGGAATCCCCCAATTTGCCAATCTATATATGTGACAAGCTTAAATGTTAAACAATTATTCTTAAGCCGGAATATGGGTGTTGATAGTATGCTGGGATTATTCGGAGAATATTCAAATTATTCGATCAAGAATAATCATATCATAAAAATCAAAACAGATCGAACCTATATTAAAAAATTGAAAGGGGACGATAATAGCGGTAAACATATCGTAGAATAAAGTTATTCCGAAATTAACGTTTTAAATTATTCAGAAAATAAAACGACATTATCAAATAATGTCATTATATAAACGACTTTATTGGCAAGGAAAACGACATAATTCCGCTAAAATAAAACGACATTATTCCGGGGATGCGTAGTATCGGGATTAGGGCGAGAATGCTTACGAGTTAAGTAGAAGATCCGCTTTACGAGCGGAATGTATGAAAATCGGTAACTTGAATGTTTTGGGGACCGGTTAGAATAGTGAATCAGAACCAAAACGCTGTATCTGTAAGCGACCTGGCCTTTTCGTAAGTCTGTCCGAATAGGTTATTTTTATTTCTGTTCTTAGATGGCGATCTAAACGGGCGCGTTTTTTCGACAAATCTCAACCCTCATGATAACGTGCTGGATTTTCCTTAAATCTGTCCAAAAAGTACCCTTTTTAGACTTTCAAAGGTACGGCAGTTGGAAAAAATGTCACAAACCCATTCCTGTTCTGGGATTGCCCCTAACTGGGTCGAATCTGAACTTTTGAAAGTCCGTTCTTAAGGGGTTATATACCTTTTTTCATTTTCAAAAAATCGAAAATTTTTTATTGCTTTATCTTGAAGAACAACTCCTTGAGAACATTTTCCCAAATTTTCATAAAGGTTTGAGCAGTGAAAAAAGTTACGCGCTTCTTGCCGCGCGCTCCGTCCCGGCCCCAAGCCGAGTGTGAAACTTTAAACGCGAATACCTCGAAATGGTGTTTCTTGAAAATTGACTGCGGTGATATGGATTGGCGGAAAACTACTGAACCGATTTTCTTCAAATTTTCTTTTAAATGTTCGTAATAAAATTTTTGTGTCTTGAACGATCGACTTTTCACGCACAAACTTTTTTTTTCGCCGAAATGAATTTTTTTAGTGAAATTTCTAGCGATCAAAAAAGTTCATTTTTTGCATAAAACGTTCCCGTATGCACAAAAAAAAAATTTTTTTAAAAACGATCGTTCAAACACAAGGAATTACACTAAACTAATGAAATTTTTTTTACTTTTATGGTTTCAGTTGACCTGTTCGACCTGGGGAAGGGTCACCGCAAGGCTCTTCAAAAAAGGCCTCTAAGGGAAACAGCCACCCCTTAAAAACTATTCAATATTTTTCCACGAAATTTTTGCACAAACATTGTTAATAAAGTGTACTATCAAAAAATTAAAACATTCGTGTAATGAAATAATTGCTACATTCCTAAAAAAAAATCCAAACTTTCCTCTTTTTTTCGACAAAAAAAGGTATATAACCCCTTAAGAAAAACGACTAGGTTTTTTCTTAAGTCTGTCCGGAAAAATATTTTTTTTTTTACTTTTAAAGGTAAGTCAGTCCGAAAAGTGTACAAAATTAATTTCTCTTAACCCTTAAGGAACGTTCCTCAATGATAGTGTCCTTAAATCTGTGCGGAAAAAACTTTTTCCGTACGACAGTCCGGAAAAAAAACATTTTTGTTCTTGAATTACAAATAATTTGGTCGAATATCAATTTTGTAAAGCACGTTCTTAAGAATAACAAACTGTCTTTTTAGATTTAGTCCGGAAAGTACTTTTTCGGACCAAAAAAAATGCCAAAAATTCATTTCAGCTCTTGGATTGCCGGTAGTTCCGTCGGCTCTTCACTTTTGAAGCCCGTCCTTTAGAATAACGTCATTTTTTAATCTGTTTGGAATGTAGTTTTTTCGGACTTTTCAAGGTACGGCAGTCTGAAAAATTTCAAAAAATTCAATTCATCTTCTTAGAACGCCATTTTTTCCGTGGAATCTCTAACCTTAAAGCCCATTCCTCAAAGCTAATATTCTTCAATCTGTGCGGAAAGCACATTTTTCGTTCCTTTAAAGGTACTGCAGTCCGAAAAAATAGAAAAAAAAAACTTTTGTGTTCTTGAATTACCATTAATTTCAACGAATATCAACTTTTTAGTCCGTACTTAAGAATAACACTGACTTTTTCTTAAATCTGTCCAGAAGATACTTTTTCGACTTTGAAAGGTGGGCAACCGAAAAAAATGCAAAAATTGCAGTTTCGGCTCTTGGATTGCCGGAGCGTCCTTAAGAATAACGAGGCTTTTTACTTAATAGCGGAACACTTTCGGTAATAACTATTTTTTAATCGTTTGGAATGTAGTTTTTCAGACTTTTAAAGGTACGGCAGTCAGAAAAATTTAAAAACTATTAATGTTCTTAAAACGCCTTTTTCCGCGGAATTCAACCTTAAAGCCCTCAAAAATTAAAGGATGTTTAAAAAGAAATTTAGATTTATTATTTAATATTGAAGGTTAAATACGTTTCAATTTTTCGGTCTTGAGGAGTCCAAAGACAATCATTTTTCTTTCGTTATTTTAATTTAAATCGAACGAATTGAAATTCATTTTTTAAAAGGTAAGTGCGAAAAATCCAAAAAGTCATTTGAATCCTTAGATTATAAGCACGTCCTAAAGATTCCTTAAGTTTTTTAAACGTCGGAAAGCACTTTTCTGTACTTTAAAATTCCGAAAAAATAGAAAAAAACATTTGTGTTCTTGAATTACCATTAATATCGCCGAATCTCAATATTTGAAGCCCTATCGCTCTAGCTTTTTCTTAAATCCGTCCGGAAGGCATTTTATCGGACTTTGAAAGGTAGGGTAGTCCGAAAATATATAAAAATAAAATATGTCCCGTAATTCCGTAGAATTTCATCGGGTCCTTTAAAATAACGGGCTGGTTATTTCTGAAATCTGTCTGGAACGACTTTTCTGTATATTCAAATTTCTTAAAAATTTTGAAAACTCATTTCTGTACTTGGATTTGCTGTAATTCCGTAGATTATCAAATTTTGAAGCCCGTCCTTAAGGATAACGACCTGGCATTTTCCTAATTCTGTTCGAAAAGTACTTTTTCGGAATTTCAAAGGCAGAGGAGTCCGAAAAATAGCCAAAAACTCATTTCTGTTCTTGGATTTCCTGTAATTACGTCGAATTATAGGTTTTGAAGCCCATCCTTAAGACCTCTTTCCAGCTGACATGAAACTTATTTCGGCACAATCCTTCATATGAATAGAAACACTTTTGAAAAGCTCTGAAAGCTGAATGGTTTTGAAAAGCTGTCTTATTTATATGAAGTATAGTGGCTAAATAACTGTAAATGCCATCTGGAATAAGTCCTTTAAGAATAACGACCTGTTTGAAAACTAATTTGTGTTCTTAAATCGTCATTTTTTTTTTTGAAATGTCAACCCCTTAAAGCACTTTTTTAAGGCTTAGTGTCCCGATTTTTCTTAAATCTTATCAAAAAAATTGTTTCTCGATTTTAAAGTACTTTCAATGTGAATTTTCCTAAACTACAGAACGTATTTCAAAGGTACGATATACTGAAAAATTTCAAAAAATCAATTTCTGTACTTAGATCGCCAGTAATTCCTTCGAAACTTAATTCATGTTAAATCAGTTAGATTTGATGAATACCTTGAAGGCCGTTCATTTGCTGATATCGGTTTGATTCGGTGAAATGTAAAAAAAAACCTCATAGTTATGCAAAAGGTTCGGTTGGGAGGTTCAAACTTGTTGAAGAGCTTTAGGATCGATTCGCGGGACGGTTTATAGATCCATTGAACCAAAGGTTTCGGATCGAACCTAGTATGATTACGAACAAATGGTCACAAAATTTGAAATCAATATATTTTCATATTTTTCCCGATAGTTTTGATAGGAAATTCGACACTGATCTCTCATGTTGCCTCCATTTGAAATGGAATCCTAATAATCTGCGAGATCTGTATCGACCTTTCTTAAACCTTTTGAAAAAAAATGAAGGTTCAGGTTAAGTTTATAAAATTCAAATGTTAGGTTCATGGTACGGTTCGAGGAACCCCCTAAAAACTGGAACTGACTTGGTTTTAAGAACCGACTTGCTGTCTTTGGGTCGTTTTCTTATATTAACGTTTTAATCCATCTAAATTCTAGCATATCAACAATCCCACTAAACCGCATCGTTTTTTTTCCTGTATGCACACTTTTGACTAGTACAAGTTTCGTTCACTTAACATTAAATTTTACATATATTTATTACTTAGCCTTAAAAATTAATTAGCTGACTAGAAGGGTTACCCACATATATGGTACATAATTTGGGGGTTCCACAACATTAAGTCGCGTGTTCTTTTCTTTTGACTAGATTTTCACACTCGTTAAAATATATATAGTACGATAAATATATATATATATGTACATATGCTATGTCTATACATATTTTGTGGTTAAGTTTAAGCAATGCAAAACCTCAAAAAAAAAAAAAGAAATTTACTCTTTTTTTTCCTTATATCACAAATATTGCACCAAATTGGCCTATACCCCACATTTTTACTAGAAAATTTTAACAAAAAAAATGTCTAAAAACAAAACGGACAAAATGGAAATATACTCCAATATATTTCACATAACTTAAGTACAGTTGACAAATATATATAAACAGGCTTGCTTCTGCTTGCTTCTTCTTAATAAGGTTTTTGGTACTGCGATGGCACTACAATTGTTTCACGGGCCTTTCGTCTTGAACTTATAAATCATAATTCAGTTTGCACATCTCCAACTCATTTACCTACAAATTACATTTTTACGATACATAACCTGAGAAAAAAGCGGAGCTAACTACCAGCTCTAAAAATCACACAATATATCGTAGTTGTCTACCTGACGTAACGGCTCCATATCATCAATAACTTCGCCCAGATAGTCACTTATCGGTAGCGGTAACTTCAATTTCTCCAGCTCAGCCGTAGAGCGTATTCTACGCATAATGACGGCACGGCAACGATCCTGAAGATTTACAAACTCACGACGTGCACATTTTAGGGTCATTTCAGTTTTGGCAGCGGTGGAACAAACAATGGGATACAAGGGTTCCTGCACCTGTAAGGGGAAACAATATTAGTAAGTGTTTAGATTATGGACACATTCAGCAGTAACAGTTGATCACTGATCATTAGCTTTAGGGCTTTGAAATCCCTAATCTAGAATCACCAACACCACTTCTATCTCAATCCTACTAGGATAATGCTTATAATCGCTTTCCATATTTGAAGCGGAAAACAAACTTATTTCCAAAAATATTACCACAGAAACTGGCTTTGATCCAAAAAAAAAACATCTATCTCCATATTACCAATCCATAAAAAAATGTTAAGTTTAACGCTTAAAGAATTTCTGAGGTATGAATTTCAATCTCTTTAAAACTGGTCCAATTCAGTTCAGAATCTACAAACCAATGGTTAATTATTTCTGAACCAATTTTGAACAAGCTTATTCTGGTTCGGAACCGATCTTCAACTAAAAAAATGTCTTGTTACAGACGAAATTCCAAGTACATGGCTTAAATAATATCAGAGTTATGGTTTTATACTACTTTCAAGTCCGGAACAGGTTGGTACATGATCAACATGAACATACTGTTCAAATTTCATGGAGATCGCTTCAGCGGCTTAGACGCCTATAAGGATCAAACTAATATATATTTATGTTTACTTACATATATTAAAGTGGACCATTCGAGATTAATTCAAAATAGCGTCGAAAATGTTGCAACGATTTAATTTGTTATAAACCAAAACCTTGTGTTCGATGATTTTAAAAACTAGTCCGCCATACTATTCTCAACCTAAAGAACGGGTCAGAAACTATGTACTGACCTTACCTTTTTCAGAATCTGAGGGGTTTGGAACCCAGCTTTAAATAGTCAATAATTTATTTAGCCGGGACTAATACCATGAAGCAAATATCATGAAGTTTTCTTAGTAGTCGGTAAATTTAGGGAAATTCTTTCAGACCTATTTAGCGAATAGTATAGAAATACATTTAAGTCTTTCGCCTACTAAGTTTTTTTGCATCATATAAGTCCCGTCTTAGTATTTTCCGAAACGGACTAGTATCAACATTTTGAGATTTAAAAATCGTACTTAAAATAAAAAATTTGAAATTTAATATTTATACTTCTTTCAAAATGCTACTAAAATGCTGATTCAATAACTACTAAATAGCAAATTTGAACTGAGTCTATCGACCAAAATAAATAAATATACGAATTATTGTGAATTGTCTATATTTTATTCTAATTATCGGAACCAAAATCGGATCGAAAAAAATGAATACTAAGTAAACGGCAGTTCTGATCAAAAAATTTGAAAAGAATGGCTTCATTGGACCGAGAATTATAAAGAATTTACTTACAGAATAATTTCTAACTTTCCAACAAATTTCTTTTTAATAGAATTTTAATTTTTTTTTGTTTATGCCCATACAAAACATGCGTTTGATTGCAGATGCTAATCATATTTGGTTTGTTTTGAAAAATAAATTTAATTTTATTTGGGAAAATGGACAATTTGTACATATACCTCAATCCTAGGAAAATTCGGTGCAGATATTTAGGGCAACGGAAAGAATTTTGTGGGACCCTGAAACAAAAGACCAAAATATCGAAGGACCGCGAAATAGACCATTACTTGAGGTACTCAGATATATATGAGATTTTTCTAGCCATTGGGCGTCTGTAGGACCCAAGAGAGTATAATCTAGTTAATGAAGATGAGGTTTTTCGGAGGTAATGCAAAAAATGCTCAGCAGATGAAGCCAAAGTCCATTTTGCGCCGCAGGTAAAAAATAAAAATAGCGGTACAACGAAGTTCTTTTTGGAAAATTGTTGACATCTTTGATTTCGGTACGCATGATTTAACAAACACTGTTTTCCAACACTGTTTTCCAACACTGTTTTCCAACACTGTTTTCCAATATGGTTTTCCAACACGGATTTCCAACGCAGTTTTTCAACACTGTTTTTCAACACTGTTTTGCAACACAGTTTTGCAACACTGTTTTGCAACACTGTTTTGCAACATTGTTTTCGAACACAGTTTTTGAACACTGTTTTCGAACACAGTTTTAGAGCACATTTTTTCAACACTGTTTTGATCACTGTTTTTCAACTCTATTTTTCAATACTATTTTCCAACTCTATTTTCCAACTCTATTTTTCAACTATACTATTTTTCAGCATGTGACTTTGCAACTCTGTTTTATAAAACTATTTTCCAAATCAATTTTTCAGAAAAACTTTTTTCCATCAGTTTTCCAACACTGTTTTCCAACATTGTTTTCCAACACTTTTTCCAACACTATTTTTTAAACATTGTTTTTCTACTTAGCATATTAAAGCTTGCCATTAAACGGTCGGGCGAAAAATTGTTTTTCAACACTGTTTTCAAACACTGTTTTTCAACACTGTCAAACAGTGTTTTTTTACTGTTTTTTACACTTTTTCACATTTTGCAACACTATTTTCCAACTCTATTTTCGAACTCTGGATCAAACTTGTTTTAAAAACGTTTTCAAATATTTTTCAAACAGCGTTTTCCAACACTGTTTTCCAACTTAACACTGATTTCCAACTCTTTTTCCAACTATTTTTTCTATTTTTCAATACTGTTTTCCAACTCTATTTTTCAACTCTATTTTTCAACTCTATTTTTCAACTCTATTTTTCAACTCTATTTTTCAACTCTATTTTTCAACTCTATTTTCCAACACTGTTTTCCAACACTGTTTTCCAACACTGTTTTTTAACACTGTTTTCCAAAACTGTTTTTCAACTCTATTTTCCAACACCTTTTAAAGCGTTTTCCAACACTGTTTTTCAACACGGTTTTTCAACATTATTTTCTAACATCTTTCATATATTAAAGATTTAGCCGTTAAACGTCATGTAATAAATGTGAAATAAAGCGAAGGGTCAAAGCATCTCCCGATACCAAAATCATTATTCGATTTTTCGTTATATTGATCAAAGATCAAACTAATCTGCTGAATGATTATTTTGCTATGCTTACCTGATCCAATCCCCGGAAGGCCACACCCAGACACTTGCCATCCTTGTAGTAGGTTAGTGTACCCTCCACACCATCGAACAATACACCTATTTGTGTGGGATGATTCTCTCGAAAACGTTTTGTATATAGCAAAGCCACTCCCTTGTGCCAGAGTACGCCCTTGTGCGACAATCCCCAGCCGTGTTCATTCTCGCCCAGCAGATTGCGAAAGGCATTGGCGTGCAGACGAGCGGATCGGGTGCCAATGCCAAACATAATGGAGGTACCAAACACACGTTGCGACACATGCAATTCCCAATAGTGGCGTCCATTGTTCAGGGCTCGCTTACCCTGTACACCGGCGGTGCCTTTACTCCAATTGGGATGAAAATGTACGGTACGAGAATTGGGACCACTGAGTACAACTTCTTTGGAACGATAACGTTTACTCCAAGTCCAGGTATCCTCAGAGCCCTGAGCCAAAGGACAGGGCTGATGAGTGTTTGGTGACGAGGCATTAGATGACTTTTCGGAGGGGCAAGCCGAGCGACGTCCCAACTGACGACGTCTGCGGGGAGTGACTGCCGCTGGCTGTTGTTGTTGATCCAGTTCCAGGTCCGACATGTTAGAACTTACTCGACAATTTTGCTGCTTGAAATGTTATTGAATGGCTGGCAAGGGCCTGCTGAGTGGGGAAACCTTTTTGTGTTCACAAGTGACTTGTCAACAGATTACCTGAAGTCTCCAGCTCAAGTACCTCCTCCTCCTGCTCCTCCTGCTCCTGCAGATAATCGTAGGTGCTGCAGGTACTTAAAGTGCCGTAACCACTACTTGTGGAGGAGCTCAAGGAGCTCTGGCTGGGATAGCTTCGCAATTGTTTGTGTTGTTGTTGCTGCTGCTGCTGGCCCAGGCTACGTTTGAGCTCTCTTTTGATCCTTCTTAATTGCTTGTAGTCCTGTTCACCGCGTTGCAATTGCACTTCTTGCAAATGGAAATGATGACGACAATAACCCTGCGGACTGTGGGCACAAAAACGACAGGCTTCCACATTAGCACCCGCTCCCAGGGTAGCAGTGGCTCCAATATGCGACGCTTCTGGCGACGCTTATGCTGCTCCAGTTGCTGCTGCTCCAAATGCTGCTGTGCCTTACGATCGCCCACCGTTTCGGCCACCTCCTGCAATAGCCGGACGTTGCGTGGAAAACATATGTCGTGTATACGCAATACCAGACGTTGGCAGTACAGGCAGAGCGATTGGAAGAGCAGCAGCAAAACGATAATCATGAAGATTTACCTTTCAAACAAATTTGTCACTGGCTCTGCGTTTTTTTTGGGGTATACATTTTTCCACCCACCTCCCAGCTATCTTCCAAATCCAACTGCTGCAACGTTGCTCCACACTCGTCAATGGCTCGGCGTGTTCTGGTTCTGGTTTTCCAATTCGATTGCCAAAGCTACCCCTATTTTTTTTTTTGTTTGGCCTCAGCTGGAACCATAGAGTGTCGTCGTCTACCCACCACCAATTGGAATTTCATATTATCATATGATGATATCGCCACCCTCAACCAACCCCCATTAGAGACCCCAACCCCCAAATATGTTGTTGGCCGTGAGCGTCATGCGCACAAGTGCTACGGCCCAAGTGGTGAGTTTTCGGTAAGTTAGCCTTGCCTTTTGTTCGGTGCAAAGTGGGAAGGAAGCTAGAGTTGTCGAACCACCTTATTGAGTTACAGATTTAACATTTTTTCCATTTAATTTGATTGAATAGATTTTTAAGAAACGCTAAATTTGTATTCATACCAAACCCACTTTTTTGAAAAAGAAATTTGTTCAAAAATTACTTTAAACCCATTTTTATAGAGCTTTAATCATTAGTGGAATTTTTAAAGGTTTGCTGTGAAAAATTTGTTTTATAAACTTTTTAACAAAGTTTATACCCAAAACTTTAACCGAAACCGTTAACCGTAATAAACCGTTTAAAGCCAGATTCTGGTATCGAAACCGGAACCTATTTTAAAATTGTTTGGGACGAATACCGTTAACCGTTATAACAGGAACCGAAACCATAACGAAACGCTAATACCGGTATTGTTTCGGTTTCTACACAATATTTGGTTTCTCAAAAAATTTTGTTTTTCTTAAATTTAAGAAATTCATCCTTAAAAATTAATTTTTTCTTAATTTAAATAAAAATTTCTAAATACTTTTATTAAAATTTTCATAAATTTAAAAAAAAGCCACAATCAAATTCCCTTTATAAGATATACAATCTGTCTAATCAAAAGTATTTAGTACAAGTTTTTATCAGACATTTTTATACACTTGCAAGAGGGTATATTAAAATTGCCCACGATGTTTGTAACGCATAGAAAGATTCATTTCCGACCACATAAACTATATATATTCTTGATCAGCACGACGAGCTGAGTTCATTTCCGTTTGTCCGTCTGTCCGTCCGTCCGTCCGTCTGTCCGTCTGTTTCTATGCTATCTCGTCCCTCAGTTTTAAAGCTATCTTGAGCCGAAACTTTGCAAAGAGTCTTTTTTTACCACAAAACGCTGCACTAATTGTCGGAACCGGCCGGATCGGATGACTATATCATATAGCTGCCATAGGAACGATCGGTCCAAAAACTAGTTCTAGTGGGAAAAACTTTTTTTGTTTTCCATCGTAGCGTCACCAATCGTGGTATATATTAGTTTTATATGCTTCCACACAATTCTGGAAAAAATTTATCAAAATCGGATGACTATATCATATAGCTGCCATAGGAACGGTCGGTCAAAAATAAGTTTTTGTGAGAAAAACTTTTTTGTTTTCCATCGTAGCGTCACCAATCGTGGTATATATTAGTTTTATATGATTTCACACAATTCTGGAAAAATTATCGAAATCGGATGACTATAGCATATAGCTGCCATAGAAACGGTCGGTCAAAAAACTACTTCTAGTGAGAAAAACTTTTGTTTTTTATCGTAGCATCAAGCGTGGCATATCTTGGTTTTATATCTTCCACCTAATTTTGAAAAATTTATCAAAATACGGATGACTATAGCATATAGCTGCCATAGGACAAATCGGTCGGAAAATCTTTTCATTTTACCAATAAAAATTGATCAAATTTATATAGTGTTTTTTATTAGTTACAAATCTTTTAAAAATTATAATGTAGGAAAGTGTAAAATAATTTAGTGTTATGGTTATCTTGTAAGGGTTTTTAACAAATATAGCTTATTTTACTAAGTTTAAGTGTGTTTTATGTTATTTTGTTTTTGTTTACTATCTGGGTGGTGATAAATCCTAAGTCTGACATTTGAAAAATTCGCAATAATTCATAATCAAGATTTTACGTCATCTGGAAAGAGGCCTAAAAAGAATAAACACAGTCAAATTCTCTTTTTAAGATATATACAAGATAGAAAAGAAATTTTCTAAAAAGCGGAAAAACTTTTCTTCCAAGTCTGAGTTTCTAAGTCACAAAAATCCACCCTTATAACTGAAGTTTCTGGATTTAAATCATATTTAGCCCTAAAAATTGTTTTAATAATTAAAAAAATGTTAGAAGGGAAAAGCTAAGGCAGATTTTAGTTTTAATATGTTTTTGTGTTTTTAGAGAGTGAGTATTATGAGCTATATTGGACCGTTGTCTTATAGTATGGGTTCAAATCTATCTGAATCGCTAATAATCTCTCTCTAGATCAGTTTCATGAGAAATGGCCACAGGGAGAGTTTGTCTGGGTGACATAAGAATAGAGAATTCCTTAATTCTAAGGAGATTTTTTCTCACTGTAGGTATATCACTTTCAAAAATAATAAAGGCGAAAAAATCAGTATATTAAAAAAAAGTTTTTTATGTGGCATTTTCTATAAACACAATTTTTTAATTCTAATACATCCATTAATTTTTTGGATATCTTGAAATAAATTTTATTTTTTTGAATATAAAAAAAATTATATTTGTACCGGTATACCGAAATAAAAATCTGAGTCTCGCATCGTAACCGAAAACCTAAATAGATTCGGTTCAGGGGTTCAAACCCATGAGAAATCCATGGGCTGGGTTCGTGGACCGCTTCCTTTTACCCCAGAACCCCAGGGTTTGGTACAAACCTTGGTTCACTTGAGCAATAAACAATAGTTTGTTTTTCGATTTGTTTTTATGTTTTAACTGGTTTCAAAAGAAATAAATTAAAACACGGTTGTAAAAGTATTAGTTAAAAATTATTCTTCGCTCAAATTTCATTTTTAAGATCTGCTTAGTTTAAGGGGGTCTTCTACCTTTGAACAGGGTTTTATGAGTGTTTTTTTTTTTTTTTAATTTTGGAGAGAAAACTATAAAAGCTTTTTCAATTTGGTTTTTGGTTTTGTGTTTTTGGAATTTGAGGGCAATTCAACAAGTTATCGGCCTGCCAAATAAGGTCTTCAAAAATAAGGTGTAGAGGTGGTAGCCATGATTCCGGGACTCCAGGTTATCGGAAATGAAAACGGTAAATGAGGTTATGATCAGAATTGATGTAATTTTGGCCCGTACCTCAATCATATTTTTCAATATTTTTTTTGAAAAACTGACGACAATTTAAAAATAAATTTTTAGTTTTTTCAAGTTTTTTATACACTTGAAAAGTGTATATTAATTTTGCCCAGAAGTTTGTAACGCATAGAAATATTTATTTCCGACCACATAAACTATATATATTCTTGATCAGGACGACGAGCTGAGTTCAATTCCGTCTGTCCGTCCGTCCGTCTGTCCGTCTGTCTGTCTGTTTCTACGCGAACTAGTCCCTCAGTTTTAGAGCTATCGAGCTGAAATTTTGCACAGAGTCTTCTTTTTACTGCACGCAACTAATATGTCGGAACCGGCCGGATCGGATGACTATATCATATAGCTGCCATAGGAACGATCGGTCGGAAAATAAGTATTAGTGAGAAAAACTTTTTTGTTTTCCATCGTAGCGTCACCTATCTTGGTATATATTAGTTTTATATGTTTCCACATAATTCTGGAAAAATGTATCAAAATCGGTTCAATATAGCATATAGCTGCCATAGAAACGGTCGGTCAAAAAACTAGTTCTAGTGGGAAAAACTTTTTTGTTTTTCATCGTAGCGTCACCAATCGTAGTATATATTAGTTTTATATGCTTCCACACAATTTCAAAAAAATTTATCAAAATCGGATGACTATATCATATAGCTGCCATAGGAACGATCGGTCGGAAAATTAGTTTTAGTGAGAAAAACTTTTTTGTTTTCCATCGTAGCGTCACTTATCTTGGTATATGATAGTTTTATATGATTTCACATAATTCTGGAAAAATGTATCAAAATCGGAGCACTATAGCATATAGCTGCCATAGAAACGGTCGGTCAAAAAACAAGTTCCAGTGAGTTTTCCATCGTATCGTCACCAATCTTGGTAGATATTAGTTTTATATGCTTTTACAAATTTTTTTAAAAATTTATAAAAATCGGATGACTATAGTATATAGCTGCCATAGGACCGATCGGTCGGGAAATGTGTTTTACTAAGAAAAGATTTTTTATGGTATCCTATTTTTATTATCAATGATTTAAAATTTTTAATATCTGATATCTATATCCTATATATATTTTACTGGTTAAATCAGATCAAAAAAATAAAAAAAAAAAATTTTCCAAAGGTAGAAGACCCCTCTTAAGCAATGTCTGTCACATAATCCATACAACTTTCGGTGCCTTCCCGCAATATTCTCAATATGTTTAGAAATTTTCTTTATTTTTACAATTTTTTTTGTTTTATTTCATAAACATAAACAATTTGCGTAAAGTTTTTGGTTTTTCTTTTCATTTTTGGTATGTAGAAATATGTAAAATAATTACAGAATTTATATTTTTTCTTTCGGCATTCTTTCGCTATTTCGTTTTGCACAAAAAAGGGAAAATGCGGCTACTCGATTGGAGGAGTGGGGATTGGGGGGGAGGAGGGGTACACATTTAGTTATTACCAGGCTAGTTCATTTATTTTTCGTTGATTTACTTAACTTAACTCGTAACTTAGAAGCAGTATTACATTTCTTTAGAACATTATTTTGGCAGATACAAAAATGACGTTTCTTCATTTTGTTTGTTTGGTTGTTGTTGTTTTTGGTTTAAGGAATTTGTAGCAGTGTTGGTTCTTCGCGTGTGTGTGTGTGTGTGAGTTTGGTATAGTTAAGGTATTACATTTAGATTAAACTTATTGCGTTCATCGTTTTACTCTACGACGAGTTCTTCATGCAGACTTGACACCTGGAGACACGGGTTAGCAGATTGCCGGCCTTGATGGTCTGCTGCTCGGGCTTTTGGAATTGCTCGCTGGCCTCCAGAGTGACCATCCAAAAGCTGGTCATGGTCTCATAGAAATGACAGTGTCCCTTGGCGCCGTTGCACTCAATGAACGGTGTGGCACGGAAGTCCTCCAGGCAGGAGCCAGGTGACTGTAAGGCCTGACCACCACCACCATTGCCCACGGCCGTGTGCTGTAAAGATTTAAGGGATTTAGGATAAGGAGAAGGAGGAGAAGGTGTAAACTTACCATGAGGAAACTGTAGCCTATCCACAGACCTTCCCAGCCATTCGGACAGCTGGGTATTTCCAGGGACTGACTGTGCACGGCTATGACATTAGCTGGAGCCTCGCAGACCACACAGCGTGAAATGTACTTGCTGATCTCGTAGTTATTCACTGGCATCATGGGTAGCGGAGCCGATGTCGAGAGCCAGAAACTCTTGTCATTGCGCGAGGCATAGTTGCACACATTGTTCTGTCCACAGGACAAAACTGGCAGTGTTGAGAAGCGCGGCACACATGAACCCGGCGAGCCAAGATCCTGATTGTGGGCATAATCGTTGCCATCAACAAAGAGCAGCGAGTAGCCGGTCCACAGTTCCACCTGACCGGGGGCACACTGGGGCACCTGTTCGTTCTGACTGTGACGCGTTATGAGAATACCCGTAAGGTAGTCCTGGGCAGCACTGCAGGGCAGACCAGGCTCTCCCTTGAAACCAATCTCACCCACTGCGCCCTCTAAACCAATCAGACCCTGTTCACCGCGTTCACCCTTCAATCCACTTCGTCCGGGCTGTCCGGTAAGACCAATCAAGCCACGCTCGCCCTTCTCACCTCGTTCTCCCTGAATGCCAATCAAACCTCGCTCTCCAGCCGGTCCTGGTTCTCCCTTTTGTCCATTGAGTCCGGGGTGACCGGGTTCGCCCTTGGGTCCAGGTGGTGGCACTAGGCCAGGCTCTCCCTTTTGTCCTCTTAGACCGGGCATACCATCGCGTCCATCACGTCCCTTGGGACCAGTGAAACCCTTCTCACCCAGAGCACCTGCGGGTCCTTGTTCTCCCTCTAGACCGGGATAACCGGTGTCTCCCTTGAGGCCAGACAAGCCCGGCAATCCGGGTGGTCCACTCTGACCCTGGTCGCCCTTGTCTCCCTTTTGTCCCTCAAAACCGGGCACACCACGCTCACCCTTGAGACCGCTTATGCCTTGATCGCCCTTAATACCAGGTTGTCCGGGTAGACCATCCTGTCCAGCAAAACCAGGTGCACCGGATATGCCACGTTCGCCCTTGTCGCCCATGGGTCCTATGGGACCGGGAAGACCCACCAAACCTGGTGTACCAGGTAAGCCGGCCAAACCACGTTCGCCCTTAAGACCAGGACGTCCAACGGCTCCTGTAAAGTTAAAGGGTTAAAAAAAAAAAAAAAAAAAAAAAAAAAAAACCCTTGATCACACTCACCTTCGCGTCCATGCTTGCCCGCACGTCCAGGCAGACCCTTTTCACCCTTGATCACGGGTCCGGGGAAGCCAGACTCTCCCTGTGGTCCCATGTCTCCCTTCAAACCAGGTGCTCCGTGCAAACCATCCAAGCCACGAGGTCCACGTAGGCCATTCTCACCCTTAGCTCCCTGGTAACCCAGCAAACCTTGTTCTCCTCTCACGCCCTGATCTCCCTTTTGACCCTGCAGACCACGCTCGCCAGGAGCTCCGGTGTCGCCTCTCAGGTCTAGAATATTAAAGATAGCCGAGGGTCCGGGTTGACCACGAGGACCACGATCACCCTTGATACCCGTAGCTCCATCATAGCCCTGTGGTCCAATGGGTCCAATTTCACCCTTGGCACCTGAGTAGCCAGGCAGACCAGCTTCTCCCTTTAGACCATGTGCACCGGGATAGCCTACGGGTCCGGGGTTACCCTGAGGTCCGGGTTGACCATCTAGGCCAGGTTCTCCGGGAGCACCTGAACGACCAACTGAACCCTTATCGCCCTTTAAGCCATTCATGCCAGGATAACCAGGTTCGCCCTTAGCGCCGGGCATGCCATCGAGTCCATCCGAGCCACTGCGTCCCACATCACCCTTCTCACCCTGAGGTCCGGGACGTCCGTGCACTGCCAAGCCGGGCATACCCTTCTCACCGGTCAAGCCATGTTCTCCGGTAAAGCCAGGCTCACCACGCAAACCCGACAAGCCGGGTTCACCCTTTTGTCCCTTTTCAGAAACATCGCCGGGCTCACCCTGAGGTCCATCCAAGCCACGCAGACCCTGGTTACCCTTTTCGCCATTGAGACCATCCAAACCATCCTGTCCAGGAGCACCAATGGGACCAATATCACCTTTCAGACCCATTAAACCGGGTGGACCAGGTGGACCACGTGCGCCCACAAGACCATCATTGCCAGTCAAGCCCTGAGCACCCTTGTCGCCCTTCGAGCCTGCAATAGAAAAGGGACATTAAGCAACCCTTTTTTAGTTTAAAGAGCCTAGACTTACCAGAAACTCCGGGAATACCGGGTGGGCCGCGCTTGCCGGGTGCTCCATTGACTCCAGTAAAGCCTTTGGGTCCATCATTGCCTAGAGCACCGCGTTCGCCCTTATTTCCAGGCATACCAACCATGCCGGGACTACCAGGCTCACCCTTGGCACCATCACGTCCACGTACACCATCAATGCCGGGTATACCCGGAGGTCCGGGCTGGCCCATGGGTCCAAATGGACCCAAGTCACCTTTCTCGCCCACTCTGCCGGGCAGACCAGCCTGGCCAGGAGAACCCGCCTCACCCTTGTCACCGGTATAGCCTATACTTCCCTCCGGACCAATTAAACCCGGGGCTCCATCTATGCCACGATCACCTTTCTCGCCCATCAGACCGTCCAGACCCTGTGAGCCAGGTGGTCCCGGCATGGCAATACCCTGCTCACCCTTTTGACCGCGATCACCATTGCGACCGGGGTTGCCGCGTTGTCCATCTTTGCCGGGATTACCGGGTGCACCAAGTGGACCGGGATTGCCCTTTTCACCGCGTATGCCAGTCATGCCGCGTGGTCCCACCGGTCCGGGAGGACCCTGGGGTCCGGTAGAGCCTTTTTCGCCAGTGAAGCCGTTATCTCCCTTCTGGCCCATAGGTCCGTCTTGACCACGACTACCGGGCGCACCACGGTCACCCTTATTGCCCTTGGCTGGTACACGCAAAGCGTCAGCCGCGCAAGTGCCGGGGTCACCCTTTCTGCCCGTGGCACCGCTGGGACCCTGGTCACCCTTGACACCATCCAGACCAGCACGACCAGGCTCACCCTTAATGCTTTGACCAGGCAGGCCATCAAATCCATCACGTCCGGGATTACCGGGATTACCATCTTGGCCAGCTTGTCCCATGAAGCCTTTGTCACCCTTAAGGCCAAACTCTCCCTTGACTCCGGAAAGACCAGGCAGTCCATTTTCACCACGTTCACCCTTGACGCCAGCCGCACCGGGATAGCCGGGCTCACCCTTGGAGCCCTTCTCAACGTGAATTAAAGACCAATCCAGCAAGGCGGATTTACCAGCAGGTCCAGTAGCACCCGGAGCACCAGGTAAGCCGTCCTCTCCCTTTTCACCATGTGGGCCCATGCGACCATTGATACCGTCTTCACCACGCTCACCCGGATAGCCGGGTGCGCCAGGGGGTCCACGAGCACCGGTATTACCAGGAATACCGTCCAGACCTTGGGTACCCTTGTCACCCTTCTGACCTGCAGGGCAGGAGGAGCACTTGCCGCCTATGTCACCCTTTTGACCCATATCACCTTTTTCGCCCGGAAGACCTGAACGTCCAGCGTCGCCCTTTTGTCCGGGTGCACCGACTGTACCGGGTATACCGGGTAGACCCGATTTGGAATTGCCAGGAACACCAGCATTGCCCTTGAAACCGCGCTCGCCCTTGCTGCCCTTTTGGCCGGGATATCTGGAAAGATTGATGATTTTTTCGGTACAAATGGCTTTCGCTCTAGGTTTCAGTGAATCACTTACCCATTAATGCCATCATCTCCCTTGGGTCCCTGATAGCCTTGACCGGGTATACCAGCGTCACCCTTTTGTCCTTCGGGTCCGGGAGGTCCGGTAAAACCAACTGAACCATCCTGGCCCTGAGGTCCCATGCGTCCAGCATCACCCTTATCTCCCTTTTGTCCCGGCAGTCCTTCAACTCCCGAACGTCCGGGCATGCCAGTGCCGCCCTTTTGTCCCACGTATCCTTGAGGTCCCGTCTTGCCATCAACTCCGCTCAAGCCCTGGGGCCCGGGCTGACCCGTGTAGCCGCGTGGACCTCTGGGTCCTGCAGGTCCAGGCTGTCCACGACCACCACCCGGAGGTCCCGGAGGACCCAACAAGCCAGGTTTGCCAGTTTCACCGGGATAACCGGCCTCACCCTTTTGACCCGGTGTGCCGGCCAGACCATTTAGACCCGTCTCACCGCGATCTCCCTTTTGGCCCGAAGGACCTGGCGGTCCAAAGCTACCTTGTCGACCCTGTGGGGAATCATTTTAAGAAGTTGAGATATCTGACAATTCGCTTAGACTTTGACTTACTCTATCACCGGCACCACCGGGCAAACCCTTCTCGCCCTTAATGCCATCATGTCCTGGCTCTCCGGCTGGACCCAGTCCACCCTTCTCACCGATCAGACCGGGTTCGCCCTTTTGTCCGGTTTCGCCACGCTGTCCGGCCACTGTCGCAGTGCCCGTGGAGGGGTACTTAACCGCAGGTTCGCCCTTTTCGCCCTTCTCTCCCCGCTCACCGGGCATGGGTGTGCCAAAGCAGGAGGCACCCTTCTCACCCTTGATACCGCGATCACCGCGTGGTCCAGGTTGTCCAAATGGTCCAGTGTCACCACGTTCACCCTTGTTACCGCGTGGTCCTTCGGATCCCGGAAAGCCAGAGCGACCGGCAAAGCCGGGCTCACCTTTCTCACCCTTGGCATAGTCACCATTCTCCTTGGCCGGCTCTCCCTTATCACCCTTGACTCCAGAACGGCCAGGATGACCGCGAGGTCCCGTCATACCGCCCAAACCCTGCAGACCGGGCAAACCGTCGGTGCCGTCGCAACCATCTTTGCCGGGGGTACCGGGAAAACCGGAATTACCAGCTGGACCCTGAACACCAGCCACACCAGGTAAACCGGGAAGACCGCTAGTGCCGCGCTCACCCTTATCACCTCTCAGACCGTATGGACCGGGATCACCCTTCTGACCTTTGTCACCGGGCGGACCCTCCTGACCCGCATAGCCCATATGACCCTTCACACCCATGGGACCCTGGGGACCGCTCAGACCACGTGCACCCTTTTCGGCAATACATTTGGGCACACAACCCGCATAACCGGCCGTACAATTCTTAGGTGGCAATTCTCCGCGTTGAATACTGGCGGAATCTACAATATCATAGCTATCATCGATGGGGTATCTGGGTTCATCTCCAATCGGCTGTTTAAATGAGATCGAGCCCGAAGGGCCGGCCTCTCTCCAAAATTGCTAAAAAAAAAAAAAAAAAAAAAAAAAAAAAAAGAAAATAAAGTGTTTAGAGGGGAGGAGGGTCTACACTAGGTATAAACTCTTACAGCATTCGCACCGACTAATGCTCCGGCAATGACAGCGGCATACAGCAGCCTGCAATATAGTGAGTGAAGAGAGTGTATAAGAGAATAAGCCAGAGAGATAGAGAGAGAGAAAAAGAGAGAGGGTTTCAATTGAAAGAGAAATTTTACTAAAGAGAGAGCTTATATACATATGCTCTTCGTTTCAAGCTCTTGGTTTAAATTTTTACGTATAATTTTTTTTTTTTTTTCATTAGTTTTTTTTTTTTTTTTTAATTTTTTTATATTTTTTATTATTTTTTATGAATTATTACTTACCGCTTCCAGAAGGGCAACATTATTGCCCTATTAACTTATGACTGCCTAATTATTAAATGTTTCCTTGTCGAGTTCAAAATTTGCTGCCGTCGTTGGGCCTGAAAAAAAGTCCAAAAATTCTTTTTTATTTTTTCCAAATTTTTTAAACAAAATTTTGTTTTACTATTTCTAAAACTTTCTTTCTTTTATATTAAAATAATCAACTCAATTCGATTTCATTTTGATTTACAGTTTGAGAGGCACTATACAAATTTTTAAAGTTTTTTTTTTTTTTTTATTTTTCTTTTCTCTTTAAATCAAATTTTTTTTTATGTTGTATTATTTTTAAAATTTGTATTTACAGTTTGATTCCTTCCACTAAAACGTTCTAACTAAACGGATCGACGGAAGCGTACTGAAAAAATCACACAACCACAACCGACCGACAGCGACCACAAGACTAAAAAAGGCACACACACACAAGGCACTCAGGCACAAAGCGCTGCCAATCCCCAGTCTACTACTTACTCGAGAAGACGGAACACGACTAATTATACTATAATTTTTCAATGCTCCAAAAACCAAAAAGTCCATGCCACGATCATCAAAGCCGAGAGACACGAACCCACTTCGTTACGTTTCGGTTCGCCTCGGCTCATGTACACTATCGGTGTCGTCGGTGTGATCACTTGTGCATCTGTGTGTGAGAGTGGGAGGCGGTATATGGAACGGAAGACTAAACCCAAGTAGCAGCAGCAGCAGCTAACATAGACGTTGTTCGCAACGCAATGAATGAAACTTGGGCGATAAGTCTTGCTGTTGTTGTTGTTGTTGTTGGGGGGCGATATGCCTACAACCGCCTTTATTTCCCTTCGAGCACCTTCTTCTAAAGCCTAGCCTAGATTAGACCACACACAAATATCGAGCACACAAGTTCCGTTTTGAGGTTCGCCCTTGGTTTATGACCTATAGAGAGTTAATATATTCAAATAGTCCTGCTATTTGAATTTGTATTCAAGGTGATTTCTAGTTCACTGATCTTTCTAATCATTTAGTTTTGTTGGGGTTTTTTCTAAAAAAGAAAAGGAATTGGGAACAAGTTTGCTTATCAACTCAAGCACATTTCATTTTAATTAGGTTATGCTCTACATAAGGACTAGTGTTTGTTCAGTTGCTCATCAACTATACTTTGTTTATAAAAACTTTCGTTCTGTAGAACAGGTGGTCCCACTAGGGCATCTTTCCTTTTGTTCGACACCTTAGAAAAATCGTTCTAAATTTTGTGTCCTTCAGAATAAAGCTAAGCAATAATTTTGATATTTTTTTAGATAGACGAACAACATTTTTTCATATTTTTCTGTGGTAAAATTGGTGTTTTTTTTTGGATTGTAGTAATACATCAATAAGGCGTAAAGCAATCTATCGTATGTTAAAATCGGTGGATAAATGTCCGAGATATACCCATCTGATCAAGCCAGCTTTTGTGCAGGATTCCATACAAAACTCTCCAACAGTTCTCCGTTAAGCTACTGTTAAGGGTTACATGACAAGGAAACATCTTTTTCCATAGATTTTACAACCCGACAGCTTGTTTGACGGCTAATTGAAGTATTACTACGATAAAAGAATAAAATTAATAACTTTAAATTTTCCTTAGTTTTATAGAAAAATATGTTAATCAAAAAGTTAATTTTCCTATTAAAACGTTTCTATAATTAGTCAGGGAATCTATTTTTGAAAAAAATATCGCCCACTATAAAGGTAATTAAATACAGTAGTATTCTCCGCTTCTCTTCTCGTAAGTTTACAAAACGGTGTTGTTGTGGCGTTGGTTTTATTTTTTACATATAGCTTAATATCGTTCAGATCGAAAGATATGGCGGGTCGATTCAAAAAAGAGTAGAATATATGTCAGAATTAGAACTATTATCGAAAATTGTGGGTTATTTGTTTTTTAAATTGCGGGAGGAGGGGGCGGGGCAAAATCAAAATAAACTTGACCAGTATAAAAAATATTTCCATAATTCAAACTATTCATTGAGATCTCTCGTTCAACGGAGGGAAAGGACAGCTATATCGACCGGTGTTGATGCTGACAAGAATATTATATTTATGGGGTCGGAGATCTTCCTGGTGTTAAATTGTACAAACAATATATGGTACCTGGAGTATAAAAACACATTTTTCGAGGTTTTGAGCTAAATATCTCGAAAACAATATAAATAAAATAAGTATAAAGTAACTTTGGCCTATTCATTGACAGTGATTTCGTATATTACATTTTTTATATCGGTGTAGGATAACGGAAGATATGGTGAAATATGTAAAAAAAAAACTGACAAATAACGGGAATTTAGTTCGTATGTAGTTTTAACAACGCAGAGGAACTGTTTGTAAAAAAATAACGAAAAATTCTTTAAAAATCACTACAGAAAAATCTTTAAAAATGAGTTTGGTCTATTGGAAGCCTATATCTATAAAACAAAAAGTCGTTTTCGACCAAAAGCCAGTTTTGCTGTTGCCTAGTATAACTAAAAGCTTTTTTTAACCTAATAACAGTTCCATAGCAAAAAGTAGCTTAAGACAAAAATATCGACCGAACCCCGTAGAACCAGTCCAACCTTCCAAACACTTTGAGACAATCAGCATTGTTGATGATACCAATTAAAATGGTTAAAAGGGTATCATCAAGTTGTATGTAAAAGACAGAGGAAGACACTTTAGCTATTTCTCCACAAGTTCTAGCTATTTTTTCAGGTCTTAACTAAGAAACTTTTCGGTTTTGACGTAACCTGCAATTCTTGCTATTTTGAAAATATGATTTGTGCAGAATTTTTGACAGAATGAAATTTGAGCTATTTATAACAACAAATGTGAATCTCTTTTTTGCTATTTAAAAAAAAATTAACAATTAAACTAAGTTCCAAAACTTGTCTTTTCTTTGATTGGAGCTTTGGAAACGTGGTTTTTTTTTATTGACTTAATTTTTAATAGATACCGCCGTAGAACCGTCTCCCAGGTGTTTACAATTATCAATCCACATTTTAAGGCTCAGGTAAAATATATTGTAAGACAAATGCGATTTATGTTCCATATGTTTGACATTAAACACATATCTGGCATGGGAATTGTATGCCACTACCAACTGTATGTCTCCGGAATCGCAATGCCCAAAATCGTATGCACTAAAGTTGGAAATTCGTTATAATGACATTGTTCATTCATAGCTTATAGCTTCCATAGGAACGATCGATCGGAAAATAGGTTTTAGTGGGAAAAGCGTATATGTTTTTAATGATAGCGTTAAGTAGAATCAAAAATCTTATTTGTTTTCAATGTTAGTGTTCTTAAGATCAGGAATTATGAATGTTATTTCGTTTTAAGCAGTTCAGCAAAATTTGGTCCAAATCAGGAGATTTAAGAAACTAAATAAAGCTTTCCCATCAATTAAGCGTTTGGCCGTAAAACTTTATGTATTTCCCAATGTCATTGAAAACCCGATGTAAGTGAAGCGAGATCCTTGAGATTAGCATGACTAAGCAATTTCATCAGTAGACTTTTCCAAAAATGGTCGAGTTGCACAGAAAAAACATTAAAACGGTATTATCCGAAGATGAAATCTCAGAATCCGAACATCATTTTTTTAAACATATAATTACATCCAGGGAATAATACCGTTATCGGAACCGTTAACCGAAATAAACCGTTTCTATGCCACGTACCGGTATCGAAACCGAAACCGATATTAAAATTGTTTTTATATAATATAAAAATAGGAACCGGAAAAAAACGAATCCATAACGATACACTAATACCGGTAACGTTTCGGGTTCTTATAATTTATCTAACTGATTTTTAATTTTTTCAAATATATATTTCAGCTGGTAAGCGATCAATATATATCTAATATATATTGCTTAAATAGCTAGAGAAATATTATTATTTTAAATTTTAGAGATAGAATTTCAAAATTACGTCATAAAAATTAAAAATAGAACGTTTTGTTTTACCCCTTTGACTATTTTACGACGATAAGGGACATATTGGAACGTAGACTTAAATTCTGGTTTAAAACAATCCAAAACTCGAAAGATCTTTAACTTAGCTCTGTTTTTAACAGGGCATCAGCCGATTTTAGGGTCGATTATTTCGAAACAAAACTCAGATATATTTCAGCTATATGTTACTACGATCGAATCATAATCAAAATACAAGATTAGAATGGGATAAGTACCCCCATGAAAAATATTTTTTAAATCTAACAAATTTTTTGTATATCAAGCCCCAAAGACATTTCTTGTCGCTCTTCCCGCTTCCTTTTACTTGGCATCTATTGAGGCTAACGGGTCATGTCCGACATCAATTCGGAATGTATGCTATGTTTACGAAAGAGAAAACCATGTTCTTGCTTAATTTTTGTTTTTTTTTTTTTTGTTTCATTTAATCGCATGTGGCACACAAAAGCCTTGATTGATGACCCCAAAGCCTGAGAGTTTCGTAAAGTTCTATTTTTGTATAAAAATCTGCGTACAAAATCAAAATCAAAAGTCTGGGCACAAGCTTGCCGAACAGGAAATACATAGAGAGCTTATCAGGGAGCTGGGGATGAAAAAAGCCTTAACCTAATCTCCCGATAGGCGACAAAAACAAGCAAGTAACTAAAACTCTTGATTCGAAGTCGAACTAACACACAAATTTCATTTCCTCAAATCAAGGCAAGTGGGAGTGCTAAATTCTGGGACTGCGCAATGCTCTGATAGTATTAGTAGCTCGCGCTTTGCCTGTGTGTGTGTGTGTGGGTGAGCCGATGGCCGGACGAACAACCACGAAGTGTGTGCGCTGTGAGCGCCAAACGAATTCAAATTTCTTTTGTGGGGCTCGGTGTTTAGTAACAATTCGAACGCTTGACGATCTCCACATGTGGGGAGTGTGTGCTGTTGCCGACGATCGCAGCACCAGCCAATTCAAGTGGCGAAAAAGTTAGTTTTTTCACAAAACTTAAATTTTTACCTCCAATTGTGACTGAAAATCTATGAAAAATTAATTAAATTAGTGTCAAAATTTTGAATTAAATTTATGTTCCTTATTTTGTTCGCAGTTTCGTGTGTGTTTTGAGACAAAAACCAAGAGTCAAAGAGAGACAATCCGACACAGAGAGAGTGACAATTTAATTTTGTGCTTAGGACCCACTGAAGTACCATTTCGAAGATGTTGCCCAGAGATTTAAGGAATCTCTCGGGTGTGCTGGGAGCTGTTTATTTGTTGGCCAGCTTGGTGTCCTTGGCGGAGGCAAAGGCTAAGGTGAGTTTTTAAAAGAGACAATTTTTTGTTAATTTTCAAAATTTGGAGAATATATTTTATTCCCCAAGTGCTTCCAAAACTGTACAAGTTTTAGTCGTTGTTCAACTTTGGCTTAGGGACTCAAAATTTCATTTAAATTTTATTCTAACTTTCATTTATCAGTGCTTGTCAAATGTGAGTAAATAAACCAAGTGCTTCTAAAACTGTTGACATTAATTTTTCTCTTAAATTATACCCATTTACTGTTGTCAGTGTTTATAAAAAGGTATGTGTGTTGAACAGTGCTTCTAAAACTATTTTAAAATGATTGATTTTGCCGCCTAATGTAAACTCTCTTAAATTATATCCTAAGCGGGTATTTGAGTTGAACAGTGCTTCTAAAACTATACAAAATTAAAGATTCTACCGCCTACTGTTGTCAGTGCTTTTAAAAATGTAATCTCTCTCTTAAATTATACCCTAAGCGGGTATTTGAGTTAAACAGTGCTTCTAAAACTATACAAAAATAATAGATTTTGCCGCCTACTGTTGTCAGTGCCTTTAAAAATGTAATCTCTCTCTTAAATTATACCCTAAGCGGGTATTTAAGTTGAACAGTGCTTCTAAAACTATAGAAAAATAATAGATTGTGCCGCCTACTATTGTCAGTGCTTTTCAAAAGAAGTTTGAGTTGTTCAATGATTCTAAAACTATATGAAAATTATAAATTCTGCCTCCTACTGTTGTCAGTGCTGCTCAAAAGTTATTCATGTTGATCACTGATCAACATTTTGAATATAGAAACGGTTGCTAGACTTTAAACAGCATTTTGTATGTTTTATAAATTTTACCTTCCTCTGCTCAATGCTTGTAAAACCCTGACTTAATAATTTAGTGATTCTAAATCTCCACCTGCATTTTATGTCTTAAGTTATGTCGAATATTTTGCTTCTCAAACTGCCTACATTTTCTGATTCATCGCCCGTTTTTGTAATCTTCAGGGAAATGCAAAATAGGTCAACTTATGATATTGTTTTATTTTGCATCCGGGCATTTGCAATTGCAACTCTTTTTCTTCTCGAGATAAGTTCTGGTCGCATTGTGTGTATGACTGTGAGGGGGTTCAATAGATTCTTTTTCATTTCAATTATATAAATATTATGTCATCTTTAAAACCTTCTTTTGGCAATCTACAATACAAATTTTATAATGTGAAAGGTTAACGCGTGCAATCAAAATACTTTTTAACTGATAACAACCTTAATTAGCACAAAAAAAAATTTAAATCGAATCTTCATTGTCATTGAACATTTCCGGTTAGTAATTCAAATTCCTCAAGATTAGAAACTGTTTTTAATTGGTTCGGTTCTGATGGAGACCTTCTGTGAGGCAATGAAAGAAAGTGATTTCTTTACATGAAAAGTAAATGAACTGGTTTTTCTGAATTAATATATTTTTTTTTGGGATATCAGGGCTGCGAACCTTCAGTTGTAAAATGAAGAATTCTTTAAAAACAAAAAAAATACAATTAGTTATGAAATTTAAAAAAATCATAATTAAGATAACAAATAAAATCAATAACAAAAAAAAAGAGCCTTCGTCCAAAAACAAAACGCAATTCACTCTAAGGGTTCAACATTGAATTGAGGCATCGGTCTAACGTAACTTGTTATTCAATCCTCTTCAATTATGAAAGTGATTTTCCCATAAACCCATTCTTGGTGGATCACTTTAAGACCTTTTCAAACATTCGATTAAATTTTGGGAACAAAATTAAGTACAGCTAAGAATTCTTATTTGTTCTTCCTTAATTTTACTAACGCATAATTGTTATGAATTTGTTACCAAAATTTAAATGCTTACAACTTCTGCGTAACGGATTTTACTACAAACTTGCCTGAACACAGCATATATTTTAAAAGCGGGCAAAAATGGGCAAAAAAGATTAATAAGACAATGATCTCTACACTTTTGAGAATAACTTGCTGCTTTGATTTGCTCGCGCAAGCCTGATCAGCAATTGAACAACTCAATGAAACTCAAATACTTCTATCAAATTTTCTTAATAGATATTTAATATATTAACAAATCATTGGACAATAGCAAACTATAAAAAAATACCTTCACTCTTTAGATATCATACTAACTTTATATTATTTAGTTAAGATCGGTGTATTTTATTTATATTTAAAATCAATTAAACATTTTTGCTCACTGGCCAAGAGCCAAGAACTTAAGGGGGAAGTCTACTGTGCCAAGGGAACAAAACAGGCCAATTTTCCGGATTTTTTTCACCAACAAAATATGACCCGTACATCAAATTAAGTTAAACCGTCATCTTTATTATATATTAATGCATTTAAAAAAAAAAGTTGTAAGTCGAAATGTTTAAAATTGCCTTCGTGGCACTCCCTAAAGCGCAGGACCGTTTTTTTAGGTGCCTAAATGGTGTACATGAAATCTGACGTCTGGGTGATCTGAAAGAATAAAACAAAGTATGGTTATCATCTACATAATATTGACTTTTGTCTGACGGAGGATTTTGTCGATAAAAAAATATTTTTCTATTTTTTTGTTTGCCCAAATTGATGTTATTATTGTTTGTAACAATTAAATAAAAAAACCATATCTACAAAATTCTCTGCCAGACGGAAGTTTTTACCCAATCAGGGCTATTCCTAATTATCTACAATTAAACATTTTAAAGTCCATGAAATTAAACTTGTTAAAATGCCAAAAAAAATCGACCAAAGTGCAATGGTTAAGGTTTAAGAATTTTGTACTGACGTTTTGTTTTGATCCTTGGTTCGACTCAAGTTTTATCCAATTTAAACAGATCAGCAATTAATCAGAATTTCTTTATTTTGCTAAACCTAAATTAAAATTAACAAAATAAAAAAGAGTTAGAAATTTTCATTAGGATGCTTTTAGAATAAAAAAATTATTCTTTTTAATTAGATTCTCACACAGAGGAAAAAACCGAGAACATTGGACTCAAGATGAGCACAATCGTTACCAAAAACAGTGTAAGAACGGGAAATCTCATATGTAGTAGAATGTTCTCACTTCAAGAACATTTTTTTGAGAACGCAAAAACTTGAATTGAGTTGTTTTTGTTCCGTTTTCAAGAACACTTTTAACTTTATATGAGAACAAACAATACTCATTTTAAGTAATTTCGTTCTCACAAAAAAAAAACTGTGCCATTCGGGCTCAACTCAACGCCAAACGGGCTCAATAATGTCGGGATAATCGCCCGATAAAAGTTCATAAAATTTAGAACGCCCGAGAGATTTTTTTTTCTTATAAATTTGCATATATATTAATATAATTGTATATTTGGATTAACTTAAGATTTCTTTAATTTGAAGAAACATATATAAATAAATAAATAAGAACTTACTTTAACTTGCCTTGTCTGGGAATCGAACTCGGGACCTCGGGTCTGCGTCTCAGCGCACTCGACCGCGCCGCGCTTGCCAGACTAGGCACCCAATGTCATACAAGAGCGTTTGCTCCAGACGACAAAAGAGAGAAGCCAAGAGAGCGAATTTGCTGTTGCTCTCAGCTTGTTCGCTCTCTCTGTTTTTCAACCCCCGTATAGTTGCGAAACACCATAACCCAAAGCCAATGTGGCACGCGCTCACGGAATTGAAAGTCAAAAAGGCAATTATACTCCGATTGAGTTGAATTTTGCTCTTTTCAAGAACATTCTGAACATTTGTTCTCAAAAATTTTGAGAAAAATCTATTATTGTTTTGAGTTGCCGGCAACTTATATTCTGAACAGGTTTTTTCCCTCTGTGCAGGCGGTTTTTTAGGTTTCCATTTGATACATTGCATTTAATTATCGAGATTGAAGTTTTCTGGCAATGGATGTTTTAACGAGAAGGCAAAGCTAACTTCGACTGTGCCGAAGTTTTAATACACTTGAAAAACTTTACTCCAACTGATTTAACTGGAAAAATATATATAGGATATAGAAAAAATTTTTAAATCATTGATAATTAAAATTTGATACCATAAAAAAAAATTTTTCTTATTAAAACACATTTTCCGACCGATCGTTCCTATGGCAGCTATATGCTATAGTCATCCGATTTTGATAATTTTTTCGAAATTATGTGAAAGCATATAAAACTAATATATACCAAGATTGGGGACGCTACGATAAAAAACAAAAAAGTTTTTCTCACTAGAAGTAGTTTTTTGACCGTCCGTTTATATGGCAGCTATATGCTATAGTCATCCGATTTTGATAAATTTTTTCAAAATTATGTGGAAACATATAAAACAAATGTATACTACGATTGGAGACGCTGCGATGGAAATCCAAAAAGTTTTTCTCACAAAGACTTATTTTTCGACCGATCGTTCCTATGGCAGCTATATGCTATAGTGATCCGATTTTGATACATTTTTCCAGAATTATGTGAAAGCATATAAAACAAACATATACCAAGATTAGTGACGCTACGATGGAAAACAAAAAAGTTTTTCTAACTAGAACTTGTTCTTAGACCGATCGTTCCTATGGCAGCTATATGATATAGTTATCCGATCCGGCCGGTTCCGACATATTAGTTGCGTGCAGCAAAAAGAAGACTCTGTGCAAAATTTCAGCTCGATAGCTTTAAAACTGAGAGACTAGTTTGCGTAGAAACAGACGGACAGACGGACAGACGGACAGACGGACAGACAGACGGACGGACGGACAAGCGGAAATGAACTCAGCTCGTCGTCCTGATCAAGAATATATATAGTTTATGGGGTCGGAAATGAATATTTCTATGCGTTACAAACTTCTGGGCAAAATTAATATACACTTTTCAAGTGTATAAAAGGCATTAGTGTGCGTTTTTGCGTGATCATATGGTCTCACTAGGAGGATTCAGGTTAATTGAACGTAAGGCTGAGTTCACACAGTTTGACGCATGAGACATGACAATCTAGTGGGCTCTTAGGTTGTCTTGTTTTCATTGTGAATAGCTTGTCATTTGACATTCAAAACAATTTAACATGAAGTCGTCGAACAATATGAACTCAGTTTAAGATTTCATTTATAAAAAACGTGTCTTCGATAAATTTTTGGTCTATTCTACTTTTTGATCAGACAAAATACACTTAAGGACGATAAAGGCCTGTACAACTAAGACTTGTAACTTTTGTTGAACCGAACCGAGAATTTTGGTTGGGAACTAGTTTGGGATCAACTATTTCAAGGTTTTGGTTTACTGTAAAAAATAGTTGGACTTCTGGTTTCAAACCAGTTCAGTATCAGTTTGATCCTTTCTCACTTAAGCAGCGGTGGGCAAGCCCTTGTTCCGTAATGCGCCACATCACACAAGCAGACTGCAGCATCAACAAAATGCACCCGAGACTTGGGTTGACAGACGGCTGCTCGACTCGAGCCCCGCTTATAAGGCTGTTGTTTTTTTGCTGTTGTTGTTGGAGAGCTCCCAAACTTAAAGTTTCATATTAATGACTAAATAGCAGGGTTCGTAAAATCCAAAAAATAATTTTTCAGGCCATGATAAATAACATCATTGAAAAAAATTTTTTTTTACAGAAATGAAAAAAAAAATTTTTACCAGAAATGAAAAAAAAATTTTTTTACAGAAATGAAAATAAAAAATTTTTTTTTTTTTTACAGAAATGAAAATAAAAAATTTTTTTACAGAAATAAAAAAATTTTTTTTCATGTAACTAACACGAGCATTTTTGACACGATTGTTATTTACAGGCATATCAATAATTTGGGCTGCCTTCTTTACACCTGAACAGTCGTGTCATAAATGCTCGTGTTAGCAACATGAAAAAAATAATTTTTTCCTTATGCAAATATTTTTATTTTCATGTTTGAAAATAATTACTTTTTACTGCTTGTATATTTTACTTTGTATTAATATCTTGAGTGTAAAGAAAAATGTGTGTTAATTTACGAACCCTGCTAAATAGTGTAATTTTGTTGATTGTTTTATTATGAGTGTCATTTTTACCATTTTAAGGGGGTCTTTCTCCTTTGGAATTTTATTTCATACAACAGTTTTTCGCACATTTTCCGACATTGAGGGTAGATTTTCAACAAATTGAATTACCAAGTTGTTAATATTTTTGTGTAGCTTTTAGAAAGTTATACTTTCGCCCATGCCACCTTGACTAGTCGTTTTCCACCCTGGGTGGTGAATTTTTCTGAAGTTTGTTATGCAATCATTGTTGAATTTCTATATAGATCTTTAAGAATGAGTTTGAACCCAAGTTTCGTAAGTTTTGTAATTTCACTATTTTGTATCCCCATTTCCAATTCCAAAATTGTTTGTTAATTAACTCCTCTAAGTAGGCAACACAATTTGTCCGTTCAACACGCGCTTAAGATAAAGCCTAATCAACACATTTCGCTCGTCTATACATACATATAAATACGTACTTACTAATTCCCTCTCCACATTGTAAGCTCAATTGATAAGCGGTCTTAGCTAATTAATTAAAATTAAACTGTTTCCTTTTTGTGGTTGATAAATCGTATTTGTTCGTTTGTATTTATTATTATTATTATTTATGCGCACTAAGCGAAGCTCATGCTGAATTGCGGGGCAACTTGGCAAAAAAAAATATGATCTTGGCTTGGTATTTCGTAATGCTTGAAAATGTGGAGCACATGTCGCGTTGCTTCCTTTCGGTTATCAACACAACTTTAGACTCAATATAATATACACACATCTACAAATTTATTTAGGTTTATTGCTATGTTGGCGACATTGACGCCATTGATACGAGCGGCAGCAGCATTGCCGCTGGCGCTGATTGTGACAGTTCCAACTGAAAATAGAACTAAGGCAATGTTGGCGACAACCAGAATCAGTGTCTGAGTACCAAAGCTTAAAAGGCTATCAATATGGGATGACTTTTTAGTCTATTTCATTATTATTATTTTCTATTCACGCCACTTTTTAAGTCACATTTTGCACTCATTTCAGTTTCATATCGAAAATAAAGGGTTTTTTGCCTCTGGCCCAACTCACGTGTTTGGCATCGTAATTATGCAGCTCGTTTGACAACTGAGAGGTAATTCGAGTCGCTGCTTATTTTCGCACTCGGTTACGTGGTCAATGCCAACTCCAACTCCTTTGCCAGTCAGTCAGCCACCAGCCAGCCAGTCGAGTTAGTGAGAGCGTTCAAGTCTTGCGGCCTAACCGCAAAAACGCTAAAAGTAGCTGCAAAAAACTTGATTTATTGCATTTATGTCACAGTTAGTTGAAGTGTTTTTCTTTAGAGGGCCATGATATGTTCAGAAATTTGACTTGCAAATTTAAAATATCTGTTTTTAAAGCAAAAATGTTAGAAAATGGGGAATCCCCAAAAAAAGCACAGTTGCATATATTGAAATAAGTCACAGGAAACCAAATTAGAGAGCATTATAAGAAATTTGTATAGTAAAATCAAGTGAAAACTAGAATTTATGAAATTTTGTCACAAACCCCAAATAAGATGGTGCCAATTTTTAACTATGTCACAAGAGAAAGTTATGGCGTACTACAAAAATTAACACGGTGGAAAAGTGCTTGAAAAACATGACACAAACAACTTCATACATACATATACATATGTGCGTACTCGAACCACAAGCCAATATTTGATTCATATTTGTTTATAATTCTGAATAGAAAGTCTAAAAAAAACTAAGGTCATTTATATAATGGCCTTAATATTAAGAAAATCGTTAACTATTCAGAATAACGAAAGTCTCTTTTTTCCAAGTTTTGGTAAAAAAATTGCTAAAAAAAATCGTCAGTTCCTGTAGTTTTTTGACCATAACTTTAAAAAGCGTGATGATATCGAAAAATTTTAAATGCAATAAATAAGAGGACAAGAGTTGCCATATCAATAGATTAAAAATTCAAAACCGTAATTTTTAAAATTTTTAGAACATATTTAAACTTGGAAAAACAAATTAAAAAAATAGAAGGCTAACATCGGCTACGCCGATGTTTTAAATACCCTTGCAGTTTTTGAAAGACGCTAAAAAAGTTTTTCTCACTAGATATGTATGGCAGCTATATGCTATAGTCCCCCGATTTTGATCAATTTTTCCAGAATTATGTAAAAGCATATAAAACTAATATATACCAAGATTGGGGACGCTACAATGGAAAACAAAAAAGTTTTTCTCACTAGAATTAGTTTTTGACCGACCGTTTATATGGCAGCTATATGCTATAGTCATCCGATTTTGATAAATTTTTCCAGAATTGTGTGAAAATATATAAAACTAATAAATACCAGGATAGGTGACGTTACAATAGAAAACAAAAAAGTTTTTCTCACTAGAACTAGTTTTTGGACCGATCGTTCCTATGGCAGCTATATGATATAGTCATCCGATCCGGCCAATTCCGAC
Organism: Lordiphosa mommai; assembly: GCA_018904225.1. Lineage (NCBI taxonomy): Eukaryota > Metazoa > Arthropoda > Insecta > Diptera > Drosophilidae > Lordiphosa > Lordiphosa mommai. The sequence goes on along the minus strand of JAEIFT010000489.1, from coordinate 103,683 downwards.
AAATATGCAGCCTATGTGTATTTTAAGATTTTTTGCAAAGTTTGGTCAAGATAGCTTTAAAACTGAGGGAGGAGATAGCATAGAAACAGACGGACGGACAGACGGACAGACGGACATGGCTATATAGACTCAGCTCGTCATGCTGATCAAGAATATATATAGTTTATGGGGTCGGAGATGCTTCCTTCTATGCGTTACAAACATCGTGACAATTTTAATATACCCTCTGCAAGGGTATAAAAAAAAACAAATACAATTTTTCACATTAAAATCAAGAAATTTGTGTCTTAACATCAAATGCCAATCAACGCGTTTGATTTTTCGGCATCGTTATTTATCTTAGCTTTCATACAAATAAATGTGGTTTAAAAATGTTATTTGATGTGGCCTTAAGACCTAAAAATGTAAATATACCTTGCATATTATACGTTTATTAAAATATCTTCTGAACAAGAAGAACAAGAACAATTGATTTGAATTTAGCGTTCAAAAAATACATAAGAAATAAATGTTATCCGCTCTGGTCCAAAACCTTTTACTTTTTCGACAGCTAGTCTGCACTTAAGTCACTTGGATATCAGTTAACTTTTGCAACAAATCTTTCCAAAAGATATCAGAGCAGTCCGACATTCAGCTCCACCAGACCACCGGGATATCAAGGGCAACAGACAAATTAGGGAGGCTGGGAGCTACCACCAATCTTTTTCATAATAGGCAGAACGTGGGTATGCCTATGGCAACGTGTAAGCTCAAAACAAACTAGAAATGGCAACCTGTAGAATCGCAAGGTAGACATGCCCATCACGTTGCGTAAAGCGCTCAACAGATCTAAGCAGATTGGGCAGACCGCACTGCCATAAAAGAGCATTGGCTAGTCGCTGAACTTGCTGAGACTCCCCCTAGACATACATCCGGTTTCATCTAAGCCTCCTAAATGTCTCGTAGTTAACCTTACTTTTCAGACACACTTTGGACTGAAGTGCAGGAGGAATAGACTGTAAGGGTCTGTATGCGGCATCACAAGGGACCAAATTCTTATGACCTTATCTATATCTAACCTAACCCAACTTAGTTTAGATAAATTAGTGTTGAAAATGGTCATTCAACTGATATTTGGGTTGCTGGAACAGGTAGCATAGTCAGCGCATTTTTAAAGCTTTCTTAAGTATTTGTTTTGAAGACCTTTCCAAAATTGGAAAACCTGTTTGGACAGTGTTCGAAGGACCGAGGCTCTTATTAACTTCTTTTTATACACTTGAAAAGTGTATATTAATTTTGCCCAGAAGCTTGTAACGCATAGAAATATTCATTTCCGACCACATAAACTATTTATATTCTTGATCAGGACGAGCTGAGTTCAATTCCGTCTGTCCGTCCGTCCGTCTGTCTGTTTCTACGCGAACTAGTCTCTCAGTTTTAAAGCTATCGACCTGAAATTTTGCACAGAGTCTTCTTTTTACTGCACGCAACTAATATGTCGGAACCGGCCGGATCGGATGACTATATCATATAGCTGCCATAGGAACGATCGGTCTAAGAACTAGTTCTAGTGAGAAAAACTTTTTTGTTTTCCATCGTAGCGTCACTAATTCTGGTATATGTTAGTTTTATATGCTTCCACACATTTCTGGAAAAATTTTATCAAAATCGGATCACTATAGCATATAGCTGCCATTGAAACGGTCGGTCAAAAAACTACTTCTAATGAGAAAAATTATTGTTTTCTTGGTATATATTAGTTTTATATGATTTCACATAATTTTGAAAAAATTTATTAAAATCGGATGACTATAGCATATAGCTGCCATAGGACCGATCGGTCGGAAAATGTGTTATACTAAGAAAATGTGTTTTTATGGTATCAAATTTTTATTATCAATGATTTAAAAATTTTAAATATCTGATATCTATATCCTATATATATTTTACATGTAAATCAATTGGAGTAAAGTTTTTCAAGTGTATTTAAACTTCGGCACAGTCGAAGTTAGCTTTGCCTTCTCGTTTTTTAATACTTTTATATTAAATAATGAATTATATATATTGCACATTTAGTTGATTTAAGAACCCCATTAATGATATAACATTTGTTATTAGAATTGGATCCCACGATCATCTGAATGAGAATAAAATTTGAGATATTTACACGAAATTTATTTTAATTCGCATTTTTTGGGCCCCCAAAGCAATTTAGAAAATTTTTTTATAAAGCAGTATCTGGCCGACATGCATAAACTTTGTTGTTTTTTGTACTATTTGAATTGGGATTCGGATTGTGAAACTTGCCCAGTTTAGTTCGATTTGCGAAAACATTCCATATAACCGACCTGTATGACCTTAACCGACTATATTGAATTTTCAAGAATTGAACTAAAATTCAGCCAAACAAATATTTTGAGCTACCTATGTTATGTGTCCTACAAAATATTGCTCAACTTGGACTAGCATTAATTATAATTATTTTTTTTGCTAACACGGGAATTTTGTTATTTTTTTTTATTTACTCATATTTCTGTTTGGACGGACTTTATCCACATTTTTTAAATATAAGATCGGAAACTGCTGATGTTTTCGTCCACACTTTAAACAGTTGTAAATTCTCAAAATCATAGTAGTTTGAAAAATTCGTAATTTTACGGATTGGAGGTAAATAGAAAAAAAAAACAATTAGACTATCATATAGTTAGTTCATTAACAGTTACCACAATCCACAAAATTTTTACTTCAGAATTACACACACACAACAAAATCACATAATTCAAAAGACAAAACATAATTAACTTAACCTTCCATGTCTGGGAATCAAACTCAAAACTTCGGGACTGAAAAACAAATTCAAAACTGTCGATTATTTTTGCATTACGGATGAATTTTGCATTACAAACGCCCAGGAAATCAAATTACAGAAAATTTTCATTTTATCTCATTTTATGGGTAAAAATTGAATTAAAAACATTTGATAGCTTAGATTTGATAGCTTGGATCTCTGGAACCAAACCTTACAAGTAGATGATCGTCCGAGACATTTTTAATCACATATGAATTAATAAATAAAATAATTGCAAAATAATTATAATCAGATTAGCCTAACCAGTCTCAAATATGCAAGGCTAACCATTTTTAGCAATAAATATATATATTTATTTATTTATTTTTTAGAATAAAGCAAATAAATGTTGTTTCTAGTTATTAAAATAATAAGTGTGGCAGAAATATTCAATAGTTTTGAAGTCAAAAGCATTCTTTCATTTGAATTATTATTTTCTCATATTTTCTAAGGCATTTCTTTGCATTTACCTAGGTGCTTCATTAACAACAGAGCTGCTCAAACTGTAGCCCACACACACACACATTCAAAGCAAATGGTTTCTGCAAGCTGCTTGCGCTACATTTACGCAATTTCCTTTTCCGCCTGCACACAAGCAAAGAGAGAGAACACTTAACGCGCTCTTAAGTGCTAAGAGCAAACCAGCAACAAGTGTTCACACACACACAAACAAGTGTAATGCTGCTGCTGCTGCTGCAACTGAGTGTCGTCTGCCTTTCTATGAATGAATTTTTGATAAATGGTCTTTATCAGCAAACTGCTTGCCCTCACAGTCTCCCCCTCGCCCTCCCCCTCGTCTTGCCTGCTTGGTATGGCTGGAGAAGGAAAGGCGGCAGCAGCATCTGTCTATAAAAAAAAAAAAAGCTCAGTTTTATATGGAAATTTCTGTTATTCACAGTTGTGAGTGTCTGTGCGAGTATTCCCTTTGCCCGCCGACAATTAGCAGCTCAAGTGGGTGGAGGTGGGGGCTGGGGGGGGGGAGAGGTTAAGAGTGTGCGGTAGTCTCTTTGACGTTCTGCATCATTTCAAATTGGAATTGAAAGTTTGTTATTCTGGCTGCTGCTGCTTCAGTTCTTTCCTCCTCCCTCCTCCCTCCCTCCTTCTACACACATTCTGTTAGCAGTTTCAATTTCTTCAAGCAAAAGTTTTGTTTATGCCCTGGTCCTGTGTTAGCTGCTGGCTGACCCTTTAAGCATATAAATCACTGACCACCACAGACAGAACGGGGCCCCCCAACTTGATTATTTGCGTGCCATTTCAAAGTGGAGGAGAATTGTTTGGCGAGCTGCATTTCAATTTGACTCAATTATTTATTTATCTGCAACTGAATGCGGAAATTATGCGAAGTGTTTCGATGTCTTGGTCTTTGTCTCTGTGTGTGTGTGTGAGATATGAACAACATGTTGTATGAGTGATTTAGGGACTCCGGCCACTTACTTGTTGCACTAGTAAATTATTTTTTACAGCGTTTATTTGTTTTGAAATCAAGAAATTGGGTTATCAGTCATCGCAGCGAGACACTCCATCATCTCGTTGTTCTATCAGTTTCACTTTGAAATTGGAATTCATTAGGCTTCAGAGACTATATATAGTATATATAGTGTATGCATTGTTATAAGGCTGTGATTTCATTTTTCATCTAACGTCATGTCTAAACATAAATTGACTTCAATTGTTGCGCGACATTTGCCTTTAAACATTTAAATGTTCAGAATTTAGCATAGTTTAAAATTTTTGTTCAATTTTTGTTGATTGTCTATGGGCAAAATATTGATTAAATTCTAGTCAATTTGGTGTTCTCTGGTCAGGTTATTATTGCTAAATTGAGTAAAGAAATCAACATTTTTAAGTGAATTCCATCACATTTTAGCTTGAATGTCCAAGCTATAAGAACAATGCAAAATACAAAAATCTAAAAAAAAAAATTTCAAAGGCAGAAGCCCCTTAACCCCAACTTAATATGCAGAGCAGGCAAAATTATTTTTTGCACTCTACCCAAGAGAAGAACGACTAATATTTTGTAACCCAGGTATCAATTATTTCCTTTGTGGTCACACTTTTTTCCAGTCCATTAATTTATTTCTGCATTGAAAGCATGGAAATTATGCCTCTTTCTATACAAAGAAAAAGTAGGACATTCTGCAAGTGAGAGTTTTTCCTTTAGCCCTAGACCCAAGGCGTTCAGCATCGTTAATGTTAAGACAAAGTTATTTTATCAAACCATTTTAACGTTACTAATTTTTTTGGACAATATTTAGAAATGAAATGAAGAGACAGATGATTTGTTGGAGAATGTTGTTGCCTGTTTATAAAAGTGTTCAGCCCACTTTTTGTTTTTTAAAAACGAAAACATTTTAGAGTTACTTGTTGCACACTTTCGGGCACCAACAAAAAAACACATGTATTCACAAATTCTTCGCTAAAAAAAATCGCAAAAATTATCTGGGATAATGTATTTTAAAGCTAAAGAATAATACCTTAAAATGGTTAAAATGGTTTAGATATGCACTTTTACCAACTTTAGGTTCAAATTACCAAAAATCCTGACATTTTGCCAAAAAGGTTTGAAAATCATATAGTATTACCAACTTCATAAAATTGAAAAAAAAAAATGAAATTTTATTATCTTGTGTTATTTTTTTTAAAATAGTTTCATTAATTTATTTTTAGATAAGTATATCAATATTATCTCCTAATAACCGTGTTTGCCTTTCTTCCTTAACCGAAATAAACCGTTTAACGCTAGGTACCGGTATCGAAACCGGAACCGATATTAAAACTTTTTTGAGAACCGAAAACCGTCAACCGTTATAATAAGAACCGAAAAACTGGAAGCATACCGAAACGCTAATACCGGTAACGTTTCGGTTTCTATTTTTATTTTATTAATTTATGATTATTACAAATATATATTTCAACTGATAAAATGGCATTTAGAAAAGAGAAATTCGCCCTTAATGAATATCCAGAATCATATTCGCTTTTAGAATATATAAGATACAGACAAAATTTCTAAAAATCGGAAAAACTTTCTTTAGGTGAATATTATCCCTCTAATTAAATGTAAAGGATTTCTAAGTCTTTAAAAAATCCACCCTTGAATATAGAAACGTTAGAAAAATTATAAGATAAGTTTAAGAAATGAAGTTTCTGGATTTTAATTAAATTTCGCACTTAAAAACTCTGTTTTAATATTTGGAAAAATGTTATTTATGGAAAAGATTTTATGTTTCAATCTGTTTGTGTGTTCTTTTAGAGCTGATATACCCCTTTGAGTATTTTACCAGCGTATTATGAGCTATATTGGACAATAGTCTTGGTATTGGTTCAAATCTATCCAAATTGTTAAAGATTTCTGTTTTTAACGGAGATACGACAGATTTTAGAGCGGATTGTTTCGAATAATTATTAAGAAATATTTTTTAGCTTTATGAGAAATGACCCTAAGTCGAGTTTGTCTGGGCGACACTAGAATAGGGAATTCCTTAATTCTAGATTTTTTTTTCTGAGTGTAGGGAAACGTGGACAGAAGCGAAATTGTTCGTCCAAAATCGGAATGTTAAAAAAAAAATATTTTTAATGGCATATTCTAAGAAAACAATTTTTTAGTTCTATTAAATCCATTAATTTTATGGCTATCTTGAAATAATTAAAACTTTTAATTTTACAAAAAAATTATACTTGTACCGGTACACCGAAAAAAATCTGAGTACCGTATCGAAATCGAAAACCGAAATAAACTGAAAACCGAAATATAACCCTTAACCGATATTCTCATTTCGGTACGTATCGGAACCGGTAACGAACCGATATTCGTATCGGGATTAATCCCTGAATCTAACATTGATTAATTGATTAATTTTCAGGAATTATTGCCGACTTCAAAAAGTTAAGAAACGAAATTAATTTTGAGTATTGCCTTCATAAGTTCATAATTATATACTTCAAGGATCTTGCCAATGAGTTGCAAATACATTTTTTTTGAGATTTAAGCAAATGAAGATTAATTTTTTTAAATAAAAAAAAAAAAGGCTGAATGTGTTGAAATTGAGACAAACGGACTGTGGGCAGAACCGTTAGTTTTGCTTGTTCTTCATCATGAAATCGGAATTACAGGGTCAAAGCAGATTTCCAATTTTTTAAGATACAAGCAATAAAAATAGGCAAAGAAAAACAGTTTATAGTTTTTTGAAATTTTTCTTGATTTTGTAAAGCAAACCGTTGGCGTAGTACCTCTTTCAGCAAATCAACAAAAAAGTTATACTTCCTGAGTGCTTGAAAATATCCTACCATTAGAATCGGTTAAATCAGATCTACTAAATTGTTATATATTAAATGTATTTATGTATGTTTTTTTATTGCACCTCTAATCGACAATCATTTTGACAGTTGCTGTCCATCAATTTCAATGTTAATTTGACTGCTTGGGGCAATTAGTTATCATCTGTCGGGCGTTTGTCTAAACAATTAAAACAACAATGATAATAATGATGAAGATGGGGATGAGGATGAAGATGATAATGATGATGCCTTAACCGTAAATGCAAAATGCAAAACTTGCCTTTTAATTTTTCTGTATTTGAAGTGGAGTGCGTGGGTGTTCCATCACAATGTGAAATGAGTATGTGCAGATTTTTTTATGATGTCAAACAAGAAAATGATGTCATGCTGCAAGAGCGCAGGCACTCGGGCATCGTCCAGATGTGCATTTATTATGCTGCTGCTGCTGCTGTGCACTGATATGAGCATTTGTTTGAAATGTGTCGGTGTATGTGTGCAGATAGATTTTCATGTCAATCACACGTTGGTCATATGTTGCTCCAAATTCAGTTTTATATATTTGTGAATACCCTGAAACATTTACATTGTAAAGTTGGAGCTTTTTTAAAGGTGATTAAATTTCCAAAAGGATGTGTATCATTTTGTAAAATTAATAGATTTTCTTTTTAAATTGGGAAAAGATTTGGAAGGAACCAAGATTCCTACCAAAACCTTGAACCTTTAGTCTTCTACTTGTCATACTTGATCTTAATCAACATCTGACCAATGGGATCAATGGGGTTTGCAGGATCTATGCTTCCCTGACAAGACCAAGACAAAGTCTCACATTGATTTCCTGTGCGCAAAACAGATAACCCCTTTGTTCAAAAAAATTAAAAATAAAATATTATTTAATGCCAAATTCCAAATGTATTAATTAAACTGACAGTCGCTTGAAAGTAAGAAGAACTGTTTGCCTCACTTTGTCTTATCAGTCATGATTTATATATATATATATATATACTATATAAAAAACTGACATTCTTTTTTTTTTTTTTTTTGTGCCACATCCGGGCAGAGCACGCCGACAACCATCCATCTTTGTGTGGCATAGAGATTATCACAAGACTCGCTCTGTCTCCCTCATTAAACATTTAAAAAATTTTTTTGTACTGATTTATTGCTTTCGTGTATCATTTTGCTGCGCTTTGCATTTGCAAATTTGTTTTTGTTTTTTTTGGTGTATCGCTTACACCATTTTCAATGGAAACTCTCAGAGTTGTGAATTCCCAAATGAAGGATTTTGTGTGTTATCAGATACTTCAGGCCAATGGACTTGCGCGACACACGTGCATACCGGAGAGAGAGATAGAGAGAGAGATAGAGATCCAGCGATTAGCGTGGGCGGCTGTGCCAATTGTCGCCACTTTGACCTTAAACTATGAGATGAAGATGGAATTGCATCTTGCACAAGTGTCTGTGTGCGATGCAAGTGAAACTGGGACTGGGACAATTGGCATTAACATGTGTAAATACGCTTAAGTGCGCCACTGACATACATCAGATTATATATATATATATATATATAGAGAGCGATCTGTGACTTTGGGCAGGCCTCAACAGCTGTGGAGACAGTGACATAGCCAGACAGATTTATCAAAAGGGTTGGAATGCCTGTTGCAAAATTAAATGTGTGCTAGAATTTATTTGTTTACACAACAAATATGTAGTTAATTAATTTTAATAAGAAAAGGGATTAGATCTTAAAATGTAAAAAAGGGTCTATAAACAACAGGCTCCCTTAAGTAGGCTATAGTAAATTCAAATTAGGCTAAGCAACATTGAAACACAATTAATGAAGAAAACTATGTATTCAACAAATCTCAGATCACAGTCCTTCAATATAAATATAAGCAATTTTTAAAATTCGAATTAAATTTCTATAGTAATTTTATTATTATATTATTAGTTCGATAGATGAAATACTATGTTAATTTAGAAAACAAAATCCGTTCTAAATGTACCGAAAACCATCATATCCATTCTCAATAGTAGTAGGATAAGGGCAGTTTCTCATGTTTATCTTTTTAAATCCAGCGGAAGAATTTGCATTGGACCTTGGGTATAGGTTTAAAGGGGTCTTCTACCTTTGAAAATTGTTTTTTTAGATTGTTTTTTTATACCCTTGCAGAGGGTATATTAAAATTGTCACGATGTTTGTAACGCATAAAAGGAAGCATCTCCGACCCCATAAACTATATATATTCTTGATCAGCATGACGAGCTGAGTCTATATAGCCATGTCCGTCTGTCCGTCTGTCCGTCTGTCCGTCCGTCTGTTTCTATGCTATCTCCTCCCTCAGTTTTGAAGCTATCTTGACCAAACTTTGCAAAAAGTCTTTAAATACACATAGGCTGCACATTTGTCGGAATCGGCCGGATCGGATGACTATATCATATAGCTGCCATAGGAACGATCGGTCTATAAACTAGTTCTAGTGAGAAAAACTTTTTTGTTTTCTATTGAATCGTCACCAAACTTGGTATATATTAGTTTTATACCCCTTCACGCAATTCTGGAAAAATTTATCAAAATCGGATGACTATAGCATATAGCTGCCATATAAACGGTCAGTAAAAAAACTAGTTCTAGTGAGAAAAACTTTTTTGTTTTCTATTGAATCGTCACCAAACTTGGTATATATTAGTTTTATACCCCTTCACACAATTCTGGAAAAATTTATCAAAATCGGATGACTATAGCATATAGCTGCCATAGGAACGATCGGTCCAAAAAACTAATTCTAATGAGAAAAACTTTTTTGTTATCAATGGTAGTGACTTTCAAAACTGCAAGGGGTATTTAAAACATCGGCGTAGCCGATGTTAGCCTTCTATTTTTTTCATTATTATTAGCTTTGACATTCCTCTTTCATCCACTTCACACCATTTTCAAAAATACAAAAATAGTTTAGCAGATATTGCCATTTTATTGAAGCGATGTTCTTGCTCAAGTGCGCATATTTTACATGGCTCAAAACTTTAACCGCGTTTTTCTCGAAACCACGTTTTTTGACCAGGTAGCCATGATTGCGCCAGTTGTACTGAACCGATTTTAATCACCCGTGTTGCAATCGACGCAGAATTGATGTACTTCTGGCCAGTACCTAAATCAAGAGAAAAACGATTTTTTTACTATTTTTTTTACACTAAACTACAAAAAAAAAAACTTGAAAATATAAATTTTTTTAAACGTCTACCAATTTTAAAAAATTTTTTAGAAAAATATGATTGAGGTACGGGCTAGAATTACATCAATTCTGATCATAACCTCATTTACCGTTTTTATTTCCAATAACCTGGAGTCCCGAAATCATGGCTACCACCTCTACACCTTTTTTTGGAAGACCTTAATTGGCAGGCCGATAACTTTTGAAACAGCCCTCGCATTCCAAATATTTTTTAAAATTTTTTATACACTTGAAAAGTGTATATTAATTTTGCCCAGAAGTTTGTAACGCATAGAAATATTCATTTCCGACCCCATAAACTATATATATTCTTGATCAGGACGACGAGCTGAGTTCATTTCCGTCTGTCCGTCCGTCCGTCTGTCCGTCTGTCTGTCTGTTTCTACGCAAACTAGTCTCTCAGTTTTAAAGCTATCGAGCTGAAATTTTGCAGAGTCTTCTTTTTACTGCACGCAACTAATATGTCGGAACCGGCCGGATCGGATGACTATATCATATAGCTGCAATAGGAACGATCGGTCTAAGAACTAGTTCTAGTTAGAAAAACTTTTTTGTTTTCCATCGTAGCGTCACTAATCTTGGTATATGTTAGTTTAATATGTTTCCACACAATTCTGAAAAAAATTATCAAAATCGGATGACTATAGCATATAGCTGCCATAGGAACGATCGGTCGAAAAATAAGTCTTAGTGAGAAAAACTTTTTTGATTTCCATCGTAGCGTCTCCAATCGTAGTATATATTTGTTTTATATGTTTCCACACAATTCTGAAAAAATTTATCAAAATCGGATGACTATATCATATAGCTGCCATATAAACGGTCGGTCAAAAAACTACTTCTATTGAGAAAACTTTTTTGTTTTTTATCGTAGCGTCCCAATCTTGGTATATATTAGTTTTATATGCTTTCACATCATTTTGAAAAAATTGATCAAAATCGGATGACTATAGCATATAGCTGCCATAGGACCGATCGTTCGGAAAATGTGTTTTACTAAGAAAAGTTTTTTTTATGGTATCAAATTTTTATTATCAATGATTTAATAACTTTAAATATCTGATATATATCCTATATATATTTTTGATAAAATCAGTTGGAGTAAAAGTTTTTTAAGGTATTAGAAACTTCGGCACAGTCGAAGTTAGCTTACCTTCTCGTTTATAGAATTAATAGATAACATAAATCACAAAACTATTGAAAAAGCTTTCATGGTTTTCTCTCCAGAATTTTTGTGAAAAAAACACTCAAAAAACCCTATTCAAAAGTAAAAATACCCTTAAGCTTATCGACTATATCGAAAAGCTGACATAGATCAGAAACTTATTTGTTTGTGTGATTTAATTTTGATGTCAATTTTGAATTTATAAATATCTGAAATCTACATACTGTATATATATTTTATCTGTTAAATCAATTAAAGTGAGCGTTTGCAATTATATTATAATTTCGGAAATGTCGCAGTTAGTATTGTCCTTTGTTTTCTAAAGGAACTCATATCTCTCACAATTCTGAAGATAGATTGTTCGAAACTTTTTCACATTTATTTTAATCATAATTATTTATCGATCCACCATACATCCGATTAGATGAGCAGTTATCGAGTTATAAGCAAAACATATAATTATGCTGGGCAGCATCAGCAACAATCGCGATGGGCAGCACTAACACAGCTTACACTAACTCAGTCCCACACTTAAAATTGATAAGGCCTGACCGAGTTTCTTACTTGTTCCTTTTTGATATGAAACATTTTTAATTTCGGTACAGTAGATTTTTTTGGTAGGGGGAAAATTTATATTCCAAATAACGCATAACGCTCACACGGAGACAGCTTACACTCCAAGCAATCGCCTGGTCAACCATGTCATTTCAATTAAACTTAGTAGTAGTGTGTTTAAGAAAACTTGGCCTTCAGAAGCTTATCCAAAACTGTATTCCCACACCGTTTTAAAGCACTATTTTTCAAACTGTTTTTCAACATTTTTTTCAACACTGTTTTCAACATTGTTTCCAAAACACTTTTTTGAAACATTGTTTTCCAACACAGTTTTTCAACATTGTTTCAAAAAAATGTTTTTCAACATCGTTTTCCAACATTATTTTTAAACATTGTTTACCAAGACTATTTCCCAAACCGATTTCCCAACACTGTTTTTGAACTTTGTTTTCAAATACTATTTTTGAACATTGATTTTCAACACAGTTTTTCAACACTATATTTTATATCACTGTTTTCAACATTGTTTTCTGTTTATCAATACTATTTTCAGCTCTGTTTTAAGATTGCTTTTAAAACCTGGCGAACCGTGGTTTTTCTCACGGAGTATAAACTATTTTTATATTTGCGTTTTTAGAAATAAGGGGCGTTATCGCATTTTCAAAAGTGCATTTACGGCCACAAGTTTTACTATGTATTGAAGGTGTACTATCTTTGCTTGTGTCTACAACGACCCGCGTATGATTTTAAATAAATTTTTTTTGTAATATTTAATTAGACTTAAAAAACATGAGCATGAGAAAACGGCTCTTTGTGATTTTTTTATATTTTTCGGCAATGACCAATATTCGATGAAGTAAACCTTTATGGGTTTCCTTTAATTAATACTTTTTTACAGTAAAATGTTAGTAATTTTACTAATATCTTTATATAATGTGAATGCTCTGGTTAATCTCTTATACTGATTGGGGATCATAATTATTTGGGGCAGGGATTGTCAGTAATGGAATTAAGTCTTAGCTTAACAATTTCCTCATAGTTAGAAATTAATGTTGTCTATCAGAACGCTATTACTTGCCAAGATCTAATTTTGAATTTATGTACAAATACTTAGATACTCTCCATTACATGATTTGTTCGAAAAAAAATACAATTCAACGTTATACAATAATGGCAAAATTTTCTAAACACACGCGTGCCCATTGAGGCATTTCATATATTTCTATATGCCCAATAAAGACCAAGTCACTGTCTCCTTGCTGACGACGACGGAATCATTTGTATTTACATACATACAACAATGTTGTGTGGTTATAGCAATCAAAAACATTGAATGTCTCTGTTGCTGTCTGGCTTACTTTTCCCTTTTTTGGTTTTGTTCTCATAAATGCATTCAAAAAAAAAAAAAAAAAAAACATAAAAATAAAAAAAAAGAGACGACGCCACTTAGACAGTGTGTTGTCTGTGGCATTCTGTTGATCAGAAAGAGCCCCCATGTCAGTCCAAGTGTCAAGTTCAGGGAAATTGCAGTGCCATCAATTTTGATATATATATTTTTTTTTTGAAGAACTTCTCAGTTATCAGAATACCAATGATTGAATGAAACTTGCAGGTGGGAAGGTTATTATATTAATTTTGGTAAAGGAATGTGTCAAATCAGAGACTTTAATGACACAACATTTTCATAGCCTACTTTAAGTAAATAATTGCTGACCTCAATATTACCACATATAATTTCTGCACCTAACTAAATATATATATTTTTAGAATTGACATAATTCAGTCCAAAAATTTATTGCTGCCTTCATTAAAATGACTTTGAGCGCTTTTCGGGACACAACGTTTATTTAGTTTTTTTTTTTTTTCCTTTTTCTCCAGAAATAAAATCACATATGTTGCACGCATGTTTCGATTTTCTATGTGAAAAATGTTTGACTGAAAAATTTGTGTCAAATATTTGGTTTGCCAAAAATTTGTTTATAAAACTAATAAATATGCATTATTCTGGGATGTAAAGCCAAACACGAGTTCAAAGCCCCAAGAGTTTTTCCACCTGCCTCCCCCCACCTACCACCTCCCACCCCCCTCGAAATGGGGACTTCCGAGAAAACTTTGTAGATCAAACCATCTGTTAACCAAATATGCACATGACGTGTAAAATCAGAACGTGAAACATAAACAAATGAAATCAAAAAAAAATATAGGCAGGATTTTGTGGTACACCAGAAAATGTTGTTGATTTCTTCTTCTTCTCTTCTTTTTTTTTTTTTCTTCGCTTCAAATCAAAAGCATAAACTCTGTGCGAGAAAATGCAGATGAGAAACAGCAATTGAAAATACAACAAAACTCGCACACATATGGCAGGTGTATGTCTACAACAATTGCACTCAATTTTCATGGAAATCTGTGAATGAGATGTGAGAAAATGCAATATACATAAATATATGCAATACATACAGAATTGCTTTGATCTAAAGAAGCTGGCAAAAAAAATTTAAAAGAAAAAATTAAACAAATTCAAATTGCCTGGGTAATTTTAAGAAATAATAATAACACAGGATTACAAAATTTGGGACCAAAGAAGATAGCAAAGTTTTCATTTCTGAATGCAAATCTGTTGTCAGTTTTCCCCAGTTTTTTGATCAATAGATATTTCAATAAACGTGTAAGCAAGTATTCAAGTCTTGTAACCACCTTTAAAACAAATTAATTGTTATTAAAAACAGCGTCAAACAAGGATTTCGGTAAAAAAAAACATAAAGTTCACGTTTGGTTCTTTAGATCAGGGCTGCAAACCCAAATAATTTTATCGGAGGTCAGGTTCGCGAGCTTGAACCAAAATTTCCAATGGTTAAGGTTCAAGGTTTTTGTGTTAAGGTTTTGGTTCGAACCTTGGTTCGTCCCAAGTTTTTCCAAATTTGTATAGAAGAGTAAATTGTTAAAATATAAAAAAATTTAGGATTTTCTGAATTTTTGTTTGCTCGAACATACGAATTCAATTATTTTCAATTTAAATTTATAAGTATTATTTCTTTGAGTAATTTTTGGTATATTCCACTTTTTTATCAATAAATTGCCCGCTTAACGTAAGACTTGAAACTTGTTTTTGAACCAAATTGAAAGTTTTGGTTCGGAACAGGTTCAGGTTTTAAAAATTCCAACAATTTTTTCCCAAAGGAGTTAAAGGTTCGGATCAAGATTCCGTGTTTCGAACCGGTTCGGTTTAAAACCGGTTTGCAGCCCTGCTTTAGATACCTATTTTATTTTTTTAAAATGAACAATTTAATGTTTTGTGAAAAAAACGAACTTTAAAAAACCAGAAAAACAAACCGATTGGTATCGGTTCCGGTTTTGGTACGTACCGGAAACTTACGAATCTTTACTTCGGTAAAAGATTATGTTTTGTTATTATTAATATCGGTATTCCGTTCCGTATTGGTACGGTAAAAATTACAATATTGTACCGGTAAAATTATTGAAATATTATTTCAAAAGTTAAAAGTGTTAATTGACCTTTCTATTGTTTAGATAGTGAGACTAGCCGACTAGAAGTCATGTATTTTTTATGTTTTCATAACTGTCAAACAACAAGTGTGCTACGACACCAAAAAGATCAGTTCCTTTTAAAACTTTTTATGGGCCATTGAATATTTTACGACCGTATTAAGGGCCATATTGGACTGTAGTTTTATAAATAGAACGGTTTACAATCTATACAAAACATATGGGCATTTCCAATGGGACGTTTATGGGACGTTTCCGATCCCATAAACTATATCTATACATATATATAAAAGTCAAAGAATGTATGTATTACACGTACATTGTACCGGTACAATGTTTCGGTTCTTTTTGGTCATTTGGGTCCAAAAATAAAGGTAAATAACGGTTCCTCTGGGGTTCGGAGTTTTAATCGGTTCTTTTCGGTATGCAAACTTTATTTGTTTGCATTATACAAAAATAGTCTTAAATTATTTTTCATGGACATAGCATACTTTGAAGGGCAATTATCTGATACATTTTTGTAACAGCATAGGTTTGTATATTTGTTTGTATATATGTTCCTTTTAGGCGTCCAAACCGCTGAACCGATCTTCATAACATTTTCAAAGTACACCCAGAGAAATCTAGCACGATTAGGCAAGACTGAAATCGGCTTCAATTTAGGTTTTTTTCGTCTTGAATTTTCAAGAAGAAATCTGCTTGAAATCGAGAAGACTTGTGCTTGATTTGAGTTTGGTACAAGAGAGGTGAGGAGTTCAAAACGAGAGAATTTCATTCTCTCGCTTCCTGGAAACTTTGTTCTAAAATGCTTACATTCAAGAAGATCTATTCTTGAATTGGAGAATAAATCATGCTTGAAATGAAGCCGACTAAATTTAAAACCGAGCAGATCGAGCTTCAAAATTCAGGCTTAATTTCAGTATTTTCTTTTGGATCCAAGAAGATTCTGTCTTGCCGAACTTCTGACAATAAATGTGAACAACAGGAAAGAGTAATAGGCTATGTTCCAAGTCTGTTATAAACTTAAAAATTCGTGTGTTCGCCAGTTTTATGGAGACTGATATTTCGCTGGTTCAAGGCCGGATTCGAGTCCGCTGACCGATTCAAAAATGGCTCACAGAAATTATTCAAGCGATGAACTTGAAATTTGGTGTGCAGGTTAGTTATATGAATTCAGATATTTTACTGGCTTAATACCGGTTCCGACCGGTGAACCAGTTCAAAAGTGAATCAGACCCATATCCTTGGAACTACTAAACCAATCGTCATGAAACTTTCATAATTGGTTTATATCGATCAGGAAAGAGTCATGGGCGTTGTCCCAAGTCATTAAACCGGTTCGAAAGTGGTTCAGAGCCATATCGCTAAAAACCACTAAACAGATATTCATGAAATTTTTACAGTATGTTTATGTCGCTCAGTAAAGGGTCGTAAGTTTTGACAAAATGCGGTGAACCGGTTCGAAAGCAGTTTATACTAGTTCAAAGCCATATCTCAGAAATTATTGGAGCTAAAAACTTATAAATTTGGTGAGGGAAGTTAGTTTTATGGAGATATGAGACATTTCAGTGATTTTAGACCTGTTCCAAGCCCTCTGATCCGGCTTAAAAGGGGAAGACTTAGCTTAAAAATTATTAAAGCTATGAACTTGCAATTTGGTGTGGAGGTTATATATATGGGAAAAGGCATTTCACTGGATCAAGACCGGCTCCGAGTCCGCTAAACCGATTTAAGATTGGTTCATATGTGAGTTAAATAGACATAGATATTTTACTAGTGCAAGACTGGTCGCGAACCCGCTGAACCGGTTCAAAACAATTTTAAGAACCCGAGAGGCGCCGGGAATGTAGCTAGTACCTGTATATAATTGATTAGGACGACGAGCTGAGTTGATTCTTTTTTTTTTTATTCTTTTGGTTTTGAATTTATAAATATCTAACATGTATATTCTTTCTATTTTCTAACGGTTTAATCAATTGTAAATATTGTATCAAAAAATTCACAGTTGGTATTCATGAATATAAATAAAAAATGGCTCGTTAATTTCTCTTCAAATATTAAATTGCAAATAATCCTTCAGAATGGGCACACTTTAATGACTTTTGCTGATTTTCGCATTAGCCATAACAATAGCATACGAGCATGTATATATATATGTATATGTATATGCATCGGGCTCTCCTTCTTTAAATAATTCAAAATTGCTGGCAAACTGGAATAGAAAAAAATTTGCTTTAATTGCACAATTTCCGTTTGCTATGAGATAATCTTCTATACATATAGTTTTGCCTGTTTCCATTGTACTTGCTCTCCGAGTTTGTTTCGCATGTTTAACACTTGCATAGATCACGCTCATTGAAGCGTGCATGGATGCAAACTTGCAACAAAAGTGGAGGGTAGGCCCCCAAAAAGCAATATCCAACCAACTCAACGGGCGGTGCATTTTTAACCCCATTCAATTATAAACAAAAAACGCACAATTCTGGAATTTTTCAAAATTTATATGGCAAGCATTTTGAGGTGCTATAATTAGGCAGAAATTAAAGTTTTCGGGACACTTTTGGGTATTCCAGGAATTAGGTGTAAATTAGACTTAAAGCCTTCAAGGTCTCATTCAGAGGACATAAATATTTATCTCAAAAAAGGCAGCTTCGAATTTGGTTTTTCGATAATAAAAAATTTTTTATGTCATCTGGAAAAAGGCCTTTAAGACATGATAATTTAGTGGGCTCTTGTGATGTCTTGTCGAACTGTGTAAACAGGGTGTCAAACAGGAACCCAGAACCGGAACCGTATACCGAAAAGAACGGATTAAAACTCAGAGCCGGAACCGTTATTATTTATTTCTTGAGAACCGGTTTTCAGAACCTTTATTTTTGGAACCGTACCGGTATACCGAAATAAAAACCAAGGCACCGATACGGAACCGAATACCAAAATAAACTAGAACCTAAACAGAACCGTTTACCGAAACATTAGTTTTGGTACTACCGGAACCAGAACCGAAATTCAATTCGGTTTGATTCCCTGGTATTTGTAAATGCTGTTGAGTCAAGTAGTGTCGGGTCGTGTTAGTCATTTTCGTCGTGTTTTGTAGTGTTCGTGTTTTGGGGGCTTAAAAATCTGATGTTGCAACACGAACACGTCGTGCTCAGTCGTGCGTATTTGTGACACGACACGACACGCGCCCAACTCTACTGTAACACAAATAGCGCTTGTATTTACATCAAAATATTGTGAGAAAGTTAATGCTAAAAAATTCAAACTTTATTTTGGTATTACCAAATCACAGAGCATTATTATTTAAGAGAAAAATTGCTCGGTCGCCACAAACTTAACAGAGAAATAATCAGTTGTTCTTTGTTATTGTCGCTCTCTGAGTACAGTCAAGACAATGTCCGTCTCGCTCTAACCACCGTGTTTTTCTATATGTGTGAAAAGACCTTAGCAACATTTTGAACTCGCTGGCAACATTTCAAAAGTATCTACATGCGTAATATCTCTTAACAGCGCCACAAATTAAGAGGCGTCTGAATCTTTCTCTCTAATAATAATGCTCTGTGACCAAATTTGAACTATTGGCATTAGTGTTACCAGTTTTCGAAATATATAAATATTATCCCACGTAGCGCTTTAAGACCTCCATACCGTCCCATTTCGATGCCGAACCCAAATTTTTAATTCAATCCCGTATCGATCCCGAAACTCCTCTACTCCATCCCGATCCCAACATCAAAGGGTTACGTCGTATAATGGAAGGGGGGCGTCATACCAATTGGGATTTTGAAATTCCTTTCTAATTTTTATAGAGTTCTTCAAAACAAACTGTTAGGGCCTTAATTTGAGTTACTTTAAAGCTATGTCCTTGAGATATCGTTGAATATCCGTTTTTGATAAGCATTTCTTAAAATTGCTATATCTCGGGCACCAGATCAGCTAGAGACATGAAATGAAGTGCCATTGGACGAAAATTGAACAAGGTTTTCGAAAATGAAACGTTTGAAGCTGTACACTGAAAAAATTGGAAGCAGTTTGCAATTTGAAAAAAAACTCATATATTTCACGATTTTATAGATAGATTGTTCGGACCTTCTAGGCATATACGGTTTTCGGTAGGATATGATATATTTCAAAGGACATCGGTACGATTTGTGGTTTGGATTATGAACACGAATAAATGGTTCGTTTTGTGATAAAGGGCCGCTTACTTCTTCCAAAGGTTTTTTTCTCGAAAGACAGAAGCGTGACATTTTTTTTTTAAATTCTCACTGATGGACTCTTCTTCTTTATCATTCGCAGGAATGCAATACAACGCTGTGCGATTGCAAAGGCATTCGAGGACGCCCTGGTAGCATTGGTCCAGCCGGTGTGACGGGTATTGAGGGTTTACCCGGTGATTATGGACCCATGGGACCGCCCGGTTTTCTGGGCGAGAAGGGTGATGTGGGCGAGTATGGTGAATCAGGCGAGAAAGGACATCGCGTAAGTGGGTAGCTAAAATTTTGGGTAAGCTCATTTATATTTGATTTGCCTCTCTCTCTCTAGGGTGATGTGGGATTACATGGTGAACCCGGTTATCAGGGTGAAAGGGTATGTATTAGAAATCTGGTCACCTTTTTTTTTTTGCAGTACTAACCAATTGGGCTACTTCAGGGTTATCCGGGTGAGGATGGTCCCCATGGCCCGCGTGGCTTAGATGGTTGCGATGGCCGTCCCGGCCAACAGGGCACACCCGGACACCCAGGCGAAAACGGTCTACGTGGTCCCATGGGTAAGCCCGGCTCGGCTGGTGCTCCCGGTGATGCGGGTGAGGGTGGCATCAACTCCAAGGGTACCAAAGGCAGTCACGGTGAACAGGGACCCGCTGGCGAGGATGGTCAAACCGGCTTTGCCGGAGCTGATGGCCATAAAGGTGACATTGGTTTTGCCGGCATTCAAGGTCACAAGGGTGAACAGGGCCTGCAGGGTATGAAGGGTGAGACGGGTATGCCCGAGACAGGTCCCACTCTACAGGGTGATCCTGGAGAGAAGGGAGAGCCCGGTGAAGGTGAACCTGGAGCTTTGGTCTACGATGACTCACTGAAGGGCTACAAGGGCTATGTCGGTGAGATGGGAGAACGCGGTCAGCCGGGTCAGTTTGGCGAATCGGGACAATTTGGACGCAATGGTTTGCCCGGCGGACGTGGTGACATTGGTGAGCCCGGTGAAAGAGGCAAACCCGGCAGACTTGGCGAGCCGGGTCCCACCGGCGACAAGGGTGTCAAGGGAGCTCCGGGTTACAATGGCGAGGATGGAGAGGATGGTCGCGCGGGAGAACGCGGTGAAGATGGTTTCGATGGCATGCCAGGTGTACAGGGACCCGCTGGACCACCCGGCATATATGATCCCACTTTGGACAAATCTTTGCCTGGTCCCACGGGACCTCAGGGTGATATTGGACCCGTGGGTCCACCCGGTTTGGATGGTATACCCGGCAAGCTGGGACGACGTGGTCCTCCCGGTCTGGCCGGACCGCCAGGAGAACAAGGTTTGAGTGGTAATCGTGGACCACCGGGACGCAGTGTCAAGGGCGAAGAAGGTGATTATGGCTATATGGGTCGTCCCGGACGTCCGGGACCGCCGGGTGAGGCTGGCCCCGTCGGACGTGTGGGTCTACATGGTGACCCCGGCCAAAGCTTGCAGGGACCCAAGGGTCAGGCTGGCCTCAATGGTATACCCGGTGTGGAGGGCTATCGCGGTGATCGCGGTGAAGTGGGCTTGACCGGCGACAAAGGTTTACCCGGTGAGGGTTTCAATATAGTGGGACCACAGGGATCCCAGGGACCGCCCGGCTTGCGTGGTCGTCCCGGTGATGACGGTCAGCATGGTTTCCGTGGCTACTTCGGTGACAAGGGTATACGCGGCGATGACTGCGGCATTTGTCATGCCGGACCACGTGGCGTTCAAGGACATAGTGGCGATACGGGTTTTCCCGGACGACATGGCGAAAGAGGCGAGACGGGCATTACGGGTGCGCGTGGTCCCAAGGGTATAATGGGTAAGCCCGGCCTAACGGGTCATAAGGGCATGCGCGGTGTACCTGGCATTCCCGGTGAAGTCGGCCGTCCTGGACAAGCTGGTCCTCCGGGCGTCATACATTACTCCGGCAGTTTAAGAGAAAAGGAGAAGGGCGACGAAGGTGACTCTGGACGACGCGGCGAGCAGGGTATGCAGGGTGACAAGGGTCTGGATGGTTTCTATGGCTCTGCGGGTCTCAGAGGTGAGCCCGGTATGCGTGGTGACTACGGTGATGTGGGACGTGCGGGTCGTGATGGTATGCCCGGACGCGCGGGTCGCGATGGTAAACCTGGCTTGGAGCCCAGCACACCCAAATTTTATTTGACGGGCGAAACTGGCTATAATGGACGCAAGTAAGTTTTACGGGTTATGCTTAGAATATAAATCCGTAATCTAATCTCCTTTTTTTTATTTTTTTTTTTACTCAGGGGAGAACGCGGTGATGTGGGCTTCGAGGGCTTCAAAGGCGACAAGGGTGAACCACAGCCCGGCGAAATCTATGACAACCGTGGCGAACCCGGCGATGTGGGTTATCCGGGAGATCCCGGCTTCCGTGGACCCAAGGGCGAAATGGGTGAACCGGGCATGCGTGGTGAAAACGGTGAACAGGGTCCACAAGGTGAAGTCTTTCCCGGAGCACCCGGAGCCAAGGGCTATCCGGGCTTAAACGGAGATTTTGGTTTGCATGGCGCACCCGGTCTGGATGGTAGAGACGGCGAAGAAGGTCTGTTTGGTGCCCCCGGCTACAAAGGGACAGCGTGGTGACCCCGGACAATATGTTTTACCTGGCGAAAGAGGCGTATCCGGACGTCCTGGCATCAAAGGCATTACGGGTGACGCCGGTTTTATGGGTTATCCCGGACCTGCAGGCCGTGCCGGACCCAAGGGAGCCAAGGGCAGTCGCGGAGATGAGGGTATCAATGGTTATGTGGGTCTACCCGGAAACAAGGGTCAACGTGGTGATTCCCTAACTGGTCCCCCGGGACCTCAGGGTGAAGCCGGTCGTGATGGTAGCACGGCTCCACATGGCATTAAGGGTCACAAGGGTGAGGTGGGCTATCACGGTGAAAAGGGTCAAAATGGTGCCAAGGGCAGCATTGGCTTCTCCGGCCGTAGAGGTCTCATAGGCGATCAGGGACAGCCCGGTGTAACGGGCACTCCGGGTATATCCGGTCTATCGGGCATACCCGGTGAGCAGGGTGATCGTGGTGATATTGGTTACGATGGACGTCCCGGTAATCGTGGACCACGCGGTGCAGTGGGCGATATGGGTCTCAAAGGTAAGCCTTTGATCGATATATGAGTTTCCTGATTTTATTTCTATTCCTTTTTTTCAGGTCTGGCCGGTGACATGGGACCCTTTGGCTATCCGGGTAGAAACGGCCTGAATGGACGCAAGGGCGAACAGGGCGATCAAGGTTTTATGGGCAGTGCCGGTGCCAAGGGTGTGGCCGCCTACAGTGGCATCAAGGGCGAAGCTGGCATACCCGGACGTACTGGTCCTCCGGGTCCCCAGGGTGCGGCGGGCTTTAAGGGCGCCCAGGGACCCCCAGGTGACACTATGCCTGCCATGGACGGCTTGCAGGGTAGAAAAGGTGAAGCTGGTCTACCCGGCTTCAATGGACAACCTGGTAGACCCGGTTTGAAGGGTGCAGCCGGTGATTTTGGCCCCGCCGGCCGTAATGGCGAGCCCGGAGATGAAGGTGATGAGGGTTTGCCCGGCTATCGCGGACGGAATGGTGCTCCTGGCATCAAAGGTGAAACTGGCGATGTTGGACCCACTGGAGAGTCTGGCAAACAGGGCGAGCGAGGCGACAATGGCTACAATGGACGAGATGGTGAAATTGGCAATCAGGGTCCTCAGGGTGCGCCCGGTTTAATGGGCCTTAAGGGCGAGCGAGGTGACGAGGGTGAGATTGGTCTGCCCGGACGTATTGAAAATCTGGGAGATCGCTCCCGTTATCGAGGATTCCCCGGCGTACGCGGAGAAGTGGGCGAGAAAGGTGAAAGAGGAGATCAGGGCATGATTGGTTTCCCGGGAGCTACAGGTCCCGCCGGCGAGCTGGGTGATACGGGTTTGGCTGGAGAACCCGGCTCAGATGGCATGCCCGGAGTCAAGGGCATGCTGGGCGACCGAGGTCTAAGAGGTCCTCCTGGCTTAAGTTTGCCAGCGGAAAGAGGCGATGAAGGTGACATGGGCTACAATGGTCTGACGGGACAGCCGGGACGCGTGGGTGCCAAGGGTGCACCCGGAGAGCAGGGCGAATATGGCTTGAATGGCATACAGGGACATCAAGGACCTGTTTTGGTGGGTCCACCTGGTATGCCCGGTGATCAGGGCTATCCGGGAGCCACCGGACGCAGTGGTGCCCATGGACAACCCGGCCTCAAGGGCGAACGCGGTGACGAAGGTTGGCAGGGTATGAAAGGCGAGTCTGGTTTTGCCATCTGGGGCCGTCAAGGTGACATGGGTGACATGGGTTACCAGGGTGAGGCTGGCCAAGATGGGGCCAAGGGAGAACAAGGCTTCCAGGGACGTCCCGGACGCACTGGACGTGTGGGTCTGCGTGGTGGACGCGGCATGACCGGTGATGCGGGCTGGAGTGGCATTGATGGCATCGATGGTTTGAATGGCGAGAAGGGTGAGCAGGGTGTTACCTATTCCTATACCTTTGCCCGTCCCGGAGATCGCGGTGAGCCCGGCTTGGATGGCTTTAAGGGTGAACGTGGTGAAATTGGCGCTCCTGGTCTAATGGGTGCCTTTGGTTTGCGTGGCAGCACCGGCTATCAGGGTGATCAGGGCGAGATGGGCTACCAGGGTCCCGATGGAGCACAGGGTGAACGCGGCGATATGGGTGAGATGGGCCTAAGAGGACGCATGGGTCTGCGTGGTCGACCTGGCATACAGGGAGATCCCGCTCCGCCCGCACCAGCACCAAAGAGTCGCGGTTTCATCTTCACTCGCCACTCACAGTCCGTACGTGTGCCCCAGTGTCCGGCAAATACCAACATGTTATGGGAGGGCTACTCACTCTCTGGTAATGTGGCCAGCGGTCTGGCCGTGGGTCAGGACATGGGACAGTCGGGTTCCTGTCTAATGCGCTTCACCACCATGCCCTACATGTTCTGCGATGTCAACAATGTGTGTAATTATGCTCAAAATAATGATGACAGTCTCTGGTTGGCCACAGCTGAACCCATGCCCATGGCCATGACGCCCATTCAATCCAGGGATCTCATGAAATACATATCCCGGTGAGTAGAGGGGCTTGAGGATCTAAGTAAGAAGTGTGCTTATTTATACACTTTCAGTTGCGTGGTATGTGAGACCTCCACCCGGATTATAGCTTTACATTCGCAGTCCATGTCCATACCCGATTGTCCGGGCGGCTGGGAGGAAATGTGGACTGGCTTCAGTTACTACATGGTGAGTTTAGGTTTATACCTTGATGTTTTATTTGTTAATTAACCCTTTGATTAGACCACCACGGATAACACGGGCGGCGTGGGTCAAAATCTGGTATCACCTGGCTCTTGCCTAGAGGAATTCCGTGCCAATCCCATTATTGAATGTCATGGTCATGGACGTTGTAACTTCCAAGATACTTTGGTGTCATTCTGGATGAGTGTCATCGAGGAGCAGGATCAATTTGTACAGCCACGCCAGCAGACGCTTAAGGCAGATCAAACCAGCAAGATCAGCAGGTAAGGATGATGAAGCTAAAAAAAAAAAAAAAAATTATGCGAAACCAAACCAGCAAGATCATTTTAGGACATCAAGCTATAAAAAAAAATCCAGCCAAACCAGCAAGATCATTTTAGGATATCAAGCTATAAAAAAAAAAAAAAATCCAGCCAAACCAGCAAGATCATTTAGGATATCAAGCTATAAAAAAAAAAAAAATAATCCAGCCAAACCAAACCAGCAAGATCAGCAAGTAGGGATGATCATTTAGATTATCAAGCTAAAAAAAAAAAAAAAAAAAAAAAAATATACCAGCCAAACCAAACCAGCAAGATCAGCAAGTAGGGATGATCATTTAGATTATCAAGCTAAAAAAAAAAAAAAAAAAAACAGCCAAACCAAACCAAGCTAATAGGGGAGATCATTATATCAAAAAAAAAAAAAAATTTTACCCAGCCAAACCAAACCAGCAAAATCAGCGGGTAGGGATGATCATTTAGGTTATCAAGCTATAAAAAAAAAAAAAAAATTCTTTAGCCAAACCAAACCAGCAAGATCATCTTAGGACATCAAGCTATAAAAAAATAAAAAATCCAGCCAAACCAGCAAGATCATTTAGGATATCAAGCTATAAAAAAAAAAAAATAATCCAGCCAAACCAAACCAGCAAGATCAGCAATTAGGGATGATCATTTAGATTATCAAGCTAAAAAAAAAAAAAAAAAAAAAAAAAAAAAATTATCCAGCCAAACCAAACCAGCAAGATCAGCAAGTAGGGATGATCATTTAGATTATCAAGCTAAAAAAAAAAAAAAAAAAAAAATTACCCAGCCAAACCAAACCAGCAAGATCAGCGATAGGGATGATCATTTAGATTATCAAAAAAAAAAAAAAAAAAAAAAATTACCCAGCCAAACCAAACCAGCAAGATCAGCGGGTAGGGATGATCATTTAGGTTATCAAGCTAAAAAAAAAAAAAAATCTAGAAACCAAACCAAAACTTATGTAAAAAAATAAAAAAACAAACCAGCAAGATCATCTTAGGAGATCAACATAAAAAAAAAAAAAAGATCATTTAGGTTATCAAGCTATAAAAAAAAAAAAAATAATCCAGCCAAACCAAACCAGCAAGATCAGCAGGTAGGGATGATCATTTAGATTATCAAGCTAAAAAAAAAAAATAGAGGGTAAAAAAAAAAAAATTAATCCAGCCAAACCAAACCAGCAAGATCAGCCGGTAGGGATGATCATATAGATCAGGGGTGCCCAAAGCCTATGCTCTAACTACTCAATTGTTGTTGCAATCAGGGCTGCAAACCTCCGAAATTTTGGAAAAGGTTCGGTTCGGAGGTTCGAATCAGTGAGGAATCTTTGGGTTCGGTTCACGGACCGGTTCCTGGATCCTCTGAACCCCAGGTTTGGGTTCGAACCTCGGTTCACTTAAAAAAAAAAAAAAATGAAGCTTTTATTTTCGATTAATTTATACGATTCAATTAGTTTGATCATCTATTATTATAGAATATAATAAAGGCGACCTTGCCTTGTTTAAGGTAATTCAAGTCCCGATCTTCGGATTAAAATTTCAAGAAATTTCCCATCAACTGACATTTGTTGGGATTGATTTTAGTCCGGATATCTTTAATCGTCTGTGTAGGCATTATATCATTCTGGAACTGTTCATTTCTACTTATACTTACATTAGAAGAAACAGATTTTAGTGTTGAAAATGCTCGTACAACCAAGTTAGAAGAATATTTTTAAAAGACCTTTCCAAATAATTAAATTATTTTCGATGTATATTCTCTTGGACAATTTTCGAAGGAATCTATAACATTTTATTTTATTGATCTTATAAACTTCCCTTCTTTACAGTCATTCATAGAGTCATTTAAAGATAAAATTTTAAATAAACATATCGAGAATTTCCTCCGACTGCAAAATTACTTAATATTGTAAACCGAACCTTTTTTTTTGAATAAGTGGTTCGGTTCAGGTTCGAGGGATCAAAAATGTAGAAGGTTCGGTTCAAGGACCGGTTCGGCCAACTTAAGAAACCCGAACCGAATCGGTTCTTAGGGGTTCGGTTCAGGACCGGTTTGCAGCCTTGGTTGCAATGCGAGCACACCCGACAATAACCGGTTTCTCTCTATCTCTTTCATGTGGTTGTTGTTCTTTTACAAATGTTTTTCCTGCTCTGTCGTAAGCGGGCTTTAGGCAACCCTGATATAGATTAGCTAGCTAAAAAAAAAAAAAAAAAAAAAAAAAAAAAAAATAATCCTTCTTCTTTTCAGATGCACGGTGTGTCGTCGTCGAGGCGATAGCTTTGTAACACGACGACTTTCCTCCTCCTCGTCGTACTCCTCGTCATCATCTTCAAGAACTGAACCACAATACTCTTCGGGTTCAGCCTCTGGATCAGGCTCTAGATTTGGCTCTGGTTCAGCCTCTGGTTCAGGCTCTAGATTTGGCTCTGGCTCAAGCTCTGGCTCCAGCTTTGGCTCCAACTCTGGCTCAGGCTCAAGCTTTGGCTCAGGCTCAAGCTCTGGCTCCAGCTTTGGCTCAGGCTCTAACTCTGGCTCCAGCTCTGGCTCCGGCTCCGACTTAGGCTCTCGCTCCGGCTCCACTTGGTCGGGCGGCTATCCGGCCGAGCAATTCCGCAGCTCTGGCGATCGTTTTGCACCCGCACCGCAGCCCCTACCCCCACTGCCACAATTGCCTCCGGCGAACTATCGCAATAGATACTACCGGCCACGTCCGATTAATCAGCAAAGCTCGCCTTATGGCGATCCACGCCAATACCGCAGGCGTCCACGAGAGGACGTTACCGCTCCTTAGAGCTTTCCCCCCCCCATCCCCAGTTCGAATTCAATTGAATTTAAGTAGCAGTTAAATTTATATTTTAAGCTCCCTCCCATCACTATCCAATAACAAAAGAAATCAAGTTGATCAAATGTAATTTAATTACCAAATGAAACCAAAAACTAATGTGCCAAATCGCAGTAAGGACAACAAAAAAAAAAACAACAAAAAAACAAAAGCCACTGCCCCTGTCAATAGTGTAGGGATTATTGTAATAACAACCAAACAAAAGCGAAAACAAACACCCAGTTTTTTGATAAATAAAATTTACAACACATAAAACAAATGCAGACAAAAATTTCAGAAGACTCACCCTTCATGTGTTCAAAGGGAGTTTGATAAGTCGTTGATTTATGGAGGAACATATTTTTTTGGCGACTTGTTATTTGATGCCTCAATTGACCACACAAAAGCATTAAAAGCTCGTGCAGCTCCAGAAACCAACTGCTTGCCCTTGTACTTCTTTAAGTGCTGAATGACAATACTTATCAATGGGCGCAGTCATAAAGACCTCCTCTACGTCAACGGCCTTGATACGCTCCACGAAGGCAGAATTGCTAACCAGATCCTTGGACTCGGCAGTGATGAAGTATATTCTTCTGGCTCTCCTTCATGCGCGTCACATAGTCGGATAGGCTGATGACTTGAGCAGTCGCTTGGAATTTTGCCACAAGATGCTTCATATGGTGGAAGAGGACTAAACTTCATATGGAGAGGAGTACAGAAAGCTTATATCCCAGCCAACCATATCCGGAGCGCTCCTAAACTGGATTGAAAAGGGACTCCCACAGCTACACCTTTTAGGAGTGTTTATGGAGCGCTCCTAGTAGGATTGAAACGGGAGTCCCTAGCAAACACCTTTTAGGAGTGTTTTTAGAGCGCTTCTACGTTGGAGTAAAAATGGGTCCAAAAGAGAACCGCATGGGAGCGTTTATGGAGTTTTAAAATACGTAAGTAGTCCGAGCATTTGTTTTTCTAGGAATTTTTATACCCTTGCAGAGGGTATATTAAAATTGTCACGATGTTTGTAACGCATAGAAGGAAGCATCTCCGACCCCATAAAGTATATATATTCTTGATCAGCATGACGAGCTAAGTTCATTTCCGTCCGTCCGTCTGTTTCTATGCTATCTCCTCTCTCAGTTTTTAAGCTATCTTGACCAAACTTTGCAAAAAGGCTGCACATTTGTCGGAATCAGCCGGATCGGATGACTATATCATATAGCTGTCATAGGAACGATCGGTTCAAAAACTAGTTCTAGTGAGAAAAACTTTTTTGTTTTCCATCGTAGCGTCATTAATCGTGGTATATATTAGTTTTTCATGCTTCCACACAATTCCGAAAAAATTTATCAAAATCGGATGACTATAGCATATAGCTGCCATATAAACGGTCGGTCCAAAAACTAGTTCTAATGAGAAAAACTTTTTTGTTTTCCATAGTAGCGTCACCAATCGTGGTATATATTAGTTTTATTTGCTTTCACATAATTCGAGGAAAATGTTATAAAATTCGGATGACTAAGCATAGCATGGTTGCCAGAACCGACGCGTCGGTCGGAAAAATGTGTTTCACTAAGAAACGTTTTTTTTGGTATGTATCAAATGTTTATTATCAATGATTTAAAAATTTTAAATATCTGATACATACATATATCCTATATTACCGGTTGAATCAGTTGGAGTAAAGTTTTTCAAGTGTATTAAAACTTCGGCACAGTCGAAGTTAGCTTTGTCTTCTCGTTGTAATGTTTTTTAACTTTATTTTAAAACCGTTACGAATTAGGCCGAAAAACGGAAGGCAAAGTTGTAGCTTTGACAAAAATAAACAGAGCTATTTAACTTATCTCTTGGGGTAAGAGTTTTTCCCCAATTATGGAAGGAATCGTATATCATACCTATTTATAACAAGTAAGAAAGTCGGTCAAGCCCGACTGTAATATACTCTGTACCTGTTTGTATATAACTAATAACTTTAAAGTGTGGGGTCACAAAAACTGCGAAAGTGCTGCCCGGCGTACTTATTTGATTTTCTTATAACTCGAATATCGTTCATCTGATCTGGAAACGGTGTATGGTGGATCGATAAGTAATGACGATTAAAATATATGCCTAAAGGTTCAAACAATCTGTCATTAAGATTGTGGAAGATATTCGATTTTTTCAAATTGTGGGGATGAAGGTTCGAACAACCTTACTCCAAAATTGTAGAAGATATAAGGTTTTTTTCGATTTGCGGGGGGAGGCAGGGGGCGTGGCAAAAAAAAAAACTAAACTTGATCTGCCTGCAAGTAAAAGAAATATATGTTCCATACACCTCAAACCTCTATCTCTTACCATCTCTGAGATCTCAGCGTTCATACGGACAGACGGACATGTCTATATCGACTCGGCTGTTGATGCTGATCAAGAATATATATACTTTATAGGGTCGGAGATGCTTCCTTCTGGCTGTTACACACATTTGCACAAACCCAAAATACTCTTTGTACCTTCGGTACAGAGTATAAAAATGGGTTCAGGTCTAATATACAGAGGAATCTGTAATCTTTCTGCAATATCGAAACTCTTCAAGCACATTATAACCCAATTACAGCATTTTTGCGAACCTATCATTAGCCAATCCCAGCACGGTTTATTTAGAAGACGTTCTGTTTCCTCGAACCTACTAGAATTTTCTTTACATGTCAATCGGTATAAAACTGATGTCGCTTATACAGATTTCAGTAAAGCATATGACTCTGTACATCATGATTTACTCCTACATAAATTGTGTTTAGTGGATCTCCCAAACAACTTTCTCGGTTGGATCATGGTATTTCCTGCTCTCTAACCACCTTTGCTGTGAGTGAATTTCAGAATGGGGAAATCCGTATCCATTGGTATTAATTTTAGTCCAAATATATCGGGTTTTTTTTTCTGTAAGGGCACTATATCTTCCTGGAGAAGTTCATCATACGCGAACTAAGTTAGCGCAATATTTATAAGGTCTTGGTTTTTAGATCGTTTCCAACTTTTTTTTTTATTTTTTAATGTATGCTCTATTGGACAATTTTGGAAGGAATAATGCTATATATTGTCACTATTTCCTTCTTTACAATCTGACATAATTACTCTTCAAGATTGCATTTTGAATAATCTCATTAAGAATTTCTTTCGTTTGTGAAATTACTTATTATTGTAAACAGAACCATTTTTTGGAAAAAGGGGTCAGGTTCGGGTTCAGGTTCGAGGGTTCAAAAATGTAAGAGGTTCGATTCATGGTCCGGTTCAGGGACCCAAAAATCCCGAACCGGTTCGCAGCTCTGATATAAATCAAACAATGTTAAACTTTCTATGAATAAATAGAATTAACCAACTCCTTCACATAGTTATAAGCCTTTAAAGTTTAAACCTAATAATTTTATGAAGTATTATTTAGTATTGCAATTGGACAAATAATTCTATATTTAATTTTGAAGCTGACTCATAAAGACTCAGCTGGAACACTGTAAATGCTTAACTTTTTTGCATCTAGGGCGGAACTGCATAACAATTGCAAATATTTACCTTAAATTCACTTGTATATATTTACTCAGCCAGTTGTAAACTGCCTTCCATTAGCTTAAATCAATAATCTATACTTGACTAGTTTCAATTGAGCTCACAATGTTAAGAATTCGATTCAAGGCTCGAAATAAACAAACAGAAATTTAAAGGGAATCACTATAAAACGCTTCTATAAACCGAATATCAGGGGCTAGTACAATTAAGGTCTCTGATTTGCCAAAAACTTAGTAAACTAGGCCTGAAAAGTATGATTTTTCTGCATCCTTTTTCTTAATGCAGAAATTCTGCCCATAGCTGGCCTGGCACAGTTTTACAGTCACTTCTTCAGTCCCACGAAGCTCTCTTCCTGAAAGCAGACATTCTAGTTAAACATAAAATCTTTTTAGTTTAATTTTTTTTTTGATATTATTTAAATGTATTTCTGCATGTAAGAAAAATTTGAAAATGATTTCAAAAATTTGCTCGTTTGTTTTCTATTTTAACCAGTTACAAGTTTACATAATATTTATATTTAAATTTAAGCTATAAACACGGTACACACGTTCATTACTAAAGCAAAATTTCTACAGACATTAATATCTCGTATTCTAGACTATGATGTAATATGTACCCAAATATCCGGCTATTTGTCTGACTGTATGTGTGTGTGTGAGTGTGGTACCTAAGTTTACAACACATTTGGGTGGCTAAAGAGAATCATAAATATAATAATAAAAGCACACACAACAAAGTTTTTCGTTAGAGAAGTCATGGTCAAGTGAATTAGATTTTATATAAAATTGCGTTTCTCTAAGTGACTATTATTTAACAAAGTCCGGATTCTCTTGCACCTTCTCAGTGAATTGCAGTTGATTGTCAATAATTTGGAATAGAACTTCGGGTGCCGGAAAACGTCCGGTTTGAATTTTCGACCATACCGGCACATCGTTCAGTGTTATCTCAAAGGCACCCGACGATATCAACTGTCCCTCCAGCATGTTGCCCAAAAAGAAGATCATCATGCAGGCATAGATTTTGTTGGCCTGCAAGTGGCCCCACCAGCTGGGCGTATTGAAGCCCAAGAAAGTGAATGGACTAACCGAACTGACCACCAGCACAATAATGGCTATCTTCAGGGCAAAGATCAGTTTGGATAAATAATAATTTAGACCCGGCGGATCGTAGTTGGCACCATGTATTTGCATTTGTGGATATTTCTCGCCCAGTATGTTGACATAGTCCTCGAAGGCTTTGCGATAGCCACAGGAATAGCTGTAGGGGGGGGATTAGGAGAGAGAATGACAGTTAGAAAGTCTTATCTTATGCTAAAACACGTCACCCCTCTCTCTCTCTTACCAATAAAGAAAAGTCATTGTCGGTGCCGCCACATTGTTTTGTCCCACAAATTTTGTGGGCGGTATTTCCTTGTCGCCATCTGAGGCCAGGGCATATGTGGCACAGAGGCACAAAACAAGCAGCGCCAGATTACGTCCATTTAGCAGCTCCATGTTGTATTTTTTTTCTTCGCCCTAAGTTAATTTCTGAAATTCTACTAGAGTTGCCAGTTAAGCTAATTAAAAGCAAAATCTAGCTTGAAAAGGGGTGACCTTATTTTTGGCATTAGGATGACCACGATTATTTCGATTTGAATTAGGGTGACCGCATTCGACTTAACTGTGTCAGCCAGCAAGTCGCTTCCTGCTCAATTGGCTTTATAAATGTTTAAACAATGGTAAATGTTATGAAAGGTGTGCTTGTGGAGTGGTAAGTGTACTCCATCTTCAATTTATGTTCCCCCTGTTAGTGTATTTCTATTTCAGTGATCCTGCTATGAAACAATTCCTGCTACATCTGGACGAGAAGTTGGCCCTGGGACGCAAATTCATTATTCAAGATCTGGACGAAAGTCATTTATTTATATCCACCGACATAGTGGAGGTGCTGCAGGCGCGTGTGGATGATTTAATGGATCGCATTAGTTTTCCATTGCACGACAAGGACGCCTAATTATCTATATCACCAACAACCACAACAACCATGACGGGCCGTGAATCGCATCGCCTGAAGGATGCCGAAAAGAAGCGCGTGTTGGACTCGGCCGCCCGTCAGCGTCGCGCCCGCAAAGCCTTGGAGGCCTTGGAGCAGGATAACTTTCATGATGATCCACATGCCGATTTGGTCATGTCCAAAAAGTTACCCAAATTCCAGGAAAGTCTCAAAACGGCCAAGGACAAGAAAGGCAAACGCAAGGGTGCCGAATATTTTCGTGCCAAATATCGCAAGAATTTCCAGCAGCTGCTGGAGGAGGATAAACAGAAGCCCAACTATGAGAGTGCCGCAGCGCCGGCGCCCAAGAAACCAGTTCGTCATTTTTGTGCCGTCTGTGGCAACTTTTCGCAATATTCATGCACGGCCTGTGGCACACGGTATTGTCGGGTGAGATGCTTGCGCACGCATCAGGACACGCGCTGTCTGAAGTGGACCGCCTAAA
Organism: Lordiphosa mommai; assembly: GCA_018904225.1. Taxonomy (NCBI): domain Eukaryota; kingdom Metazoa; phylum Arthropoda; class Insecta; order Diptera; family Drosophilidae; genus Lordiphosa; species Lordiphosa mommai. The sequence continues at coordinate 69,501 of JAEIFT010000489.1, read as the reverse complement.
ATGGTTGTAAGAAGGTGATTCTTAATTTTTATGTTTCTTTAATATTAAATATATATAGAATGTAGAATGTATAAATATATATGGAATAATGTCCAATCCTCACACAAACAAGTAAGAAAGTCGGTCAAGCCCGACTGTAATATACTCTGTACCTGTTTGTATATAACTAATAACTTTAGAGTGTGGGGTCTGGGTGCTGCCCATCACGATTAGGGGTAGTGCTGCCCAGCGTAATTATTTGATTTGCCTATAACTCGAATATCGTACATCTGAACGGAAAACGATGTATGGGGGCTCGATACGTAATGATGAGTAGAATATATGTCTAGAAGGTGCGAACAACGTAACTCCAAAATTGCGGGATATTTGAGGTGTTTTTCAAATTGCGGGGGTGGCAACTCTATAATCGTTCATCTGATCGGAAAACGATGTATGGGGGCTCGATAAGTAATGATGAGTAGAATATATGTCTAGAAGGTTCGAACAACCTAACTCCAAAATTGCGGGATATTTGAGGTGTTTTTCAAATTGCAGGGGTGGCAACTCTACTATCGTTCATCTGATCGGAAAACGATGTATGGGGGCTCGATAAGTAATGATGAGTAGAATATATGTCTAGAAGGTTCGAACAACCTAACTCCAAAATTGCGGGATATTTGAGGTGTTTTTCAAATTGCGGGGGGTGGCAACTCTACTATCGTTCATCTGATCGGAAAACGATGTATGGGGGCTCGATAAGTAATGATGAGTAGAATATATGTCTAGAAAGTGCGAACAACGTAACTCAAAAATTGCGGGATATTTGAGGTGTTTTTCAAATTGCGGGGGTGGCAACTCTACTATCGTTCATCTGATCGGAAAACGATGTATGGGGGCTCGATAAGTAATGATGAGTAGAATATATGTTTGACACTAACTCCACAATTGCGGGATATTTGAGGTGTTTTTCAAATTGCGGGGGTGGCAACTCTATAATCGTTCATCTGATCGGAAAACAATGTATGGGGGCTCGATAAGTAATGATGAGTAGAATATATGTCTAGAAGGTTCGAACAACCTAACTCCACAATTGCGGGATATTTGAGGTGTTTTTCAAATTGCGGGGGTGGCAACTCTACAATCGTTCATCTGATCGGAAAACGATGTATGGGGGCTCGATAAGTAATGATGAGTAGAATATATGTCTAAAAGGTTCGAACAACCTAACTCCAAAATTGCGGGATATGAACCGAACAGAGGGTTTAAAATCTCTGTGAACCACAGAACCGAACCACTCCTTAATTCCGAGCGGTTTGCATCCCTGATTCTAACCAAGGTTTTCGTAATCGGCATCCCAAAATACATGTATACTAAAAGTTTGAACAAGATTGAGGCTTGATCGATTGAATTTCATCAGGATATTTTCATTTCGGGCGGTAAATAACTTCTAGTATTATAATGCCCTCGAAAAGTGACTTTTGATCGGGCGTTACATTGATAGGATAACTAGGAATCAATCAGTGGTGGCGACTTCAACGTTATCAGACTTTTCAAGAAGTAACCCATCTCGTAGTGCCAGATTAACGAAATCCGCCTTTCGAAGGCATAACTTTGAACCACTTATAATACATACTCCCAGCAACAACAATGTGCAAGGTAGGATGATAATCATCTTCAGGAATGGATAATGGTTCGATCCTGGTAACACATATATTGCAAAAGTCATTATCAAGGACAAGATCAAGAAGTCTCTCTTGACAATTGATTAAAAAATTGCATAGCCTAACTTTGTCACAGAAGTATTCTGAGGAACTTCTCAAACATTTTGGTAGTAAAAGGAGAAAGATGATTTCGTTAGTTTTTAGAGAAGTTTTTTAATGTAGAAGAACCTGTTTCTAAAGGCAAAATAGGTACTTTAGGATCAAGGTTTGGGCCACCCCTAATAAGTGTTTTATTTTATTTTCTTTTATTTACAGCCTCGCCAGCTAATACGCCGACCTAAACCAGATTGAGTTTTAAATTAAATAATCCAAGTTCATCCTGCTTGAGCTAGAATCTGTTTGCAATTCCCTTACCACTTGCTCGCTTACCACGTAAGCAAGATTGTAACTACTTTCAAAATTCAAAGACATTGACTACCCTGCCCATCTCTACTTATTGTTGTTATTTTGGTAAAACTTCCCATACTTTAATTTGGTCACACTGTTCTACGCGCAGTCTCAATTTAATATTTCAAACGAAAAGCTGAAAGCGGACGTCGCTTTTCATACAAGTTGCAAATTATTTGAACAACAAAAAAAAAATTATAACGAAATTTTGTGTAACGAGTTTGTTAAAGAAATTGATATTAACATCAAATTTTAATAACAAATCAAACAACAACTAAAGTGCGAAAGCTCTCCTGCCATTTAACAGCTGTTCGTGTGTGTGTGTGTGTATGTGTGAGGTGTGACACACAGCTAGAGAGACAGAGAGAGAACGACAAACTCCTGCCCGTCCTTACCAAAGCATAAAAAAAAGAAATAAAAATGGATTTCAACTTTGCCGATTTAAAAAAGGAGGCCGCAGCCACCACTGAGGATATCTTTAGTCAGGCCACCCAAAGGGTAGAGGATTTGGTGGCCACCAAGGCTGGCGGGGATGTGACCAATGTGAGCCAAGGAGCACAGGATGATAATGCACATACCGAGCATTATTTTGCCAATGAGCAGAAAATTTCGGATTTCGGTGATCCTCAGGCCTTTTGTGCAGCGCATGTCTGCGGGGGCCAAGGAGGCACAGGAGCAACTGGATGCCAAATTTGCGCAAAAAACGGAGGAATTTGATGATTTTCTCAAGGAGGCGGGTCAAAGTACAAAGCAGGGCCTGAGTGATTTGACCAGTGATTTTATGAATGCGGAAAGGGGCTACTTTGGGGGCGCCACAGCAGCAGCTCCAGCTCCAGCGGCACCACCAGCTGCTCCACCAGTCCAGGAGGCAGATTTGCTGGGCAGCTTCAGTGAGAAGCCAGCGGCACCGCTGCAACCCTTTGAGCCCTCGGCTCCAACTAAATCACCCTACTTCATTGAGTATGATGATGATTTTGTGGCCCAGCCCACACCAGTTGCCGTAACTGCTGCTCCTTCCAAGCCTTTACAACAGGATTCCGATACCGATACACCGTCCGTCTCCTGTACCCCTTCGCCGGCCAAGAAACCCCTGGCCGATGCTCTCAAGGAGCAGGACAATGAGAAATTCATTTCTTCCGAGGATTTACTCAGCGATTTCAAGGAGCCTTCCAAGCCATTGTTGCCAATTCCAGCTGCCGCCACTCTCATCACCGATCTGGATGCTGAAGAGGAGCTGAAGCAGCCCATTGTCCAGGCCAAAGCCGAACCAAAACCGGAGCCAGCCAAACCCAAAGTGGAACCGCCCAAAGCAAAGCCAGCCAAGCAGCAGGAAGTCACCCAAATCCAGCCCAAAATTGTATCCGTCGAGGAAATTTTCTACAAATATGGTTTGGGTAAGTTTCTACTCCAAGCTTTAATTTGTTATTTTTGTCTAATTAGTTTTGTGTCTCATAAATTCCTACATTTTTGTTGTTGTTGTTGTTGTGTATCCTCGCAACCCAGGCCGCCGCACCTGCTCCTAGTTTATGTTTTTTTTTTTTTTTATTCTCGTTTGTATATGCGGCTTTTGCTGTTTTTGCTCTCCCATGATGTCATCATTACCGGCTACTGTTACTACTGCCTCTCTCTTTTGCTTGTTGTTGTTATTGTTGAGTATTTTTATATGGTATAAAAGTAATTTGAGAACTTACAACAATTGCATTTAACACTAGACTCTAGAGAGAGAGTGCGAGAAGCTGTTAATTTCCACTAACGGAAAGCCAAGTTGACCTTGTTAATGTTTCACAAATTCAATCGGCAAATTCAATGTCTTCGTCATCATCATCGTCATTCGCGTGACTCACGCTCAGTTCGTGCTGAAATGGACCCAATTTTAATGAAATATTTTAAATACTAGCTATACCATATATACCCGGCATTGCTCGGGTTCTTTCAAAATTATTTGAATTATTTTCTTTTGCTAAAAACCCTAAATCAATTGTTGATACCGTTATATGAGAGCTTGTAATTTGAACCAGCTGTGATATGGTTCGAAACCCGTTTTTAAGGGGGAAAAATTTAAATCCATATTAACCAACTACATATATGATAATGATTCTGAATCCGATCAAATTGGAATTTTTTTCCTCCAGTTTTCTGGACTTTCCAAATTTTGAAAATCCCGATGGTAATATTTTGTTATTGAAAGCTTTAAAAATAAATTTGGAGCTGATCGGACAAAAACCATACATCAGTTTTCCGTCCATTTTCCGACTTTCGTGGAATATTTTCAAAAAATTCCAAAGTATTGTGCTTTATATTTGTGTATGTGCAGCTTGATATATGGGTGTGTGAATTTTCTAACAAAAGTGATTAATGAAGGACAAAATTTTTTTATCAAGAATTTTTTTTGGAAATTTTCCGTATTTTCCAAAATGTAAAAATAAGTTTGGAGTTGTCCGGATGAAAAACAAAAGATTTATATACAACAGTTTTCTGACCATTTTCGTATTTTTGGGGGATGATTTTTCAAAATTTGAAAGTCACTCCTATGTGTTCTACAAATCGCTTTTGATCCCAAAAACGACCCTATACTCCATATTTGGGTATGGTTTAAAAATTGTTTTTGTAAAGAGATTTTGCCAAGCCAACCAAAGCCAATACGCAAACCGACCACAGGAAGTACGCAAACCAACCTCATTTAAGCTAAAGTCCCACAGGCAAATAATTTGATGAAAAATATGATTAAAATTTAGCTGAATAGGTCTAAATAAGGAGTTTTTCAGCATTTTTTGAGCAGATTATTTGCGTATAGATTTAAAGCTTCAGCTTTAAGTCCTGCAAAATATAAAATAATAGCGATTAAGACAAATTTTTTATAAAAATTTGTGCTTTCAAAAAAGATTGAAACTTTTATAGTTCATGTATGTATATATGTTTCTTCGTCGTTCACATCTTTTTGGCCCACTGAGAACATTTTGTATCACCGATAAACGTTGCTATGATCCAAGGTAGCTTCACAATTTACTAATTGTGGTAAAAAATGTATGTCCAAGCACGTTTATACAATCATCCATTAAACTACACTGGTCGGCACAATTATTTTGACAAACAATTTTCATAATATCTTTGAAACAAAAAATCGGAAAATGTTGAAATTTTTATGGCATACTAGTACAGAAGAGAGCTTTCAAAAAAGCATAAGAAGTTCACAGTCGGATGCTTGCATAGGAAAATTAAAATAAAAATGTACAATTTGGTTTGGCATAATTATTTTGACAAGATTTGAAAATTGATTTATTCTCCAAACAGGAGCTACAATGCTAAATGAGTTATTGATTCTAGACGCATTTTTCACGCTGAATCCGAATCTGGTTTCAGAGGTCCAATATCTTTAATGGATTAGCTGCAAATTGAACCTAAAAATGCCAAAAATAACTACTTTGGCCATTTTCCCCATCGGCCTACGTCATAGATATTCGCTTATTTTATACATCTGATTTTTTATAGAAAAGCTTTATACTCTGAGTAAATAAGGTATCATCGAAACCTGATTTATCGGCCACAAATATTGAGTAAATTTCGATTTGAAAAATACCCTAGCGCTCTAGTGAAATTAAAAAATGGGCGGGATCGCCCCAAAATTCAGAATTATATATTTATTTACGTGTGTTTTTCTAAAGTTAAGTGTTTTTCTTAATAAACAAGTCGATAAATCAGAATTTTCAAACTTTTCATTAATTTGCATATAAATCAGCCATATTGTGCAGATCGATTACGAACTTATAACTTATAAAATGATTTATGTATTAACTGGATTATGAAGATACTGGTAAGCACTAAGACATGTAAAAATTCGAAATACAAAATAAGCGATATTCTACAACTTAGTGCTTGGTGAAAATGGCCAAATTAGCCATTTTGGCATTTTAAGGTTCAATTTGCAGCTAAACCATTAAAGATATAGGATCTCTGAAACCAGATTCGGATTCAGCGTGAAAAATGCATTTAGAAGCAATAACTCATTTAGCATTTTAGCTCCTCTTTCGAGAATAAATCAATTTTCAAATCTTGTCAAAATAATTATGCCAAAGCAAATTGTACATTTTTATTTTTATTTTCCTATGCAAGCATCCAATTGTAAACTTCTTATGCTTTTTTGAAAGCTCTCTTCTGTACTAGTTTGCCATAAAAATTTCAACATTTTCAGATTTTTTGTTTCAAAGATATCATGAAAAAATTTTTGTCAAAATAATTGTGCCGACCAGTGTACATAGTTATATCGAAACTTCAAGAACCTTTGTGTGTTTATTTAATATTTTCTAATTTGAGGCCTTATTTCAACAACGCTAATAGAGCCCCTTTTTTGCGGTAACGACATAGCTCCGTCGATTTCCGTGTATTTCGTACTCTTAGGAGTTATGACGCTATAAATCGACATATCTCCAATCGGAGCTATGACGCTTCAAAATGACATAACTCCGATCGGAGATAAGTCGCTTTTTTTCTGTGGGAGATATGTCGTTTTGAAACGTCAAAATAATTCAAAAATAATTCAATATATACCATAGCATTTTGAAAACGGTGCGTATCAATTGGATTACCAGCTAAAGCCCAGCAAAAGGAAGCGTTGTTCTATTGTCTGAAGGATAAGAACGCATAATAATCTCTCTATAAACGTAAAATAGAGAACATAAAGGTACTGCAAAGGCTAAATTTAAATTAAAGGAAAAATAGCTAAATTTTAAGGTACAATATCGCAGTGTTTACATCATTAAACTGAACCGAACCGTTTTTGTAGGCGGTTTTCGGTTCGGTTCAGCATTTTTGAAAGAACACCGGTTCGGTTCTTTATTCGGTTTACGAGCTCAAAAAAGCGGTTCGGTACGGATTGGTTCGGTTCGGTTCAAAGCCGGTTTGCATCCCTGTAAAAAAATTGTTGGAAAACAGTTATCGTATTTAATAGCTCTGTCTTAAATCTTAAATTTAAGACATAATAGCTAGTGAACGACCCTGTCTGACTTGACGTCTTAATTGTTTTGACAAAACAAATGTTTTCGACACTTTTATCAAATTTTCGATTATTTTACACCGTTTTAACATTTGAGACTTTAAGACACATACTTTCAAAGTCTTAAATATTTTTCAAGTATTTTGTTGTTGTGTCTTAAACTTTTTGAAGTTTAAAAATTGACATTTAAGACTTAAGACAGAGCTAGTGAATACCCTAAGTGTTAAAAATAGTGTTGGAATACAGTGTTGAAAAATACCCAAAAATAAATGCTTGGAATGTATGCAGTGTTCTTGTGAGCGTTATGAATTAAGACATAGGTCCACTCGACGCTAAACGGCCGCGAAATGAAAAACTCAATGAAAAAAAACAGCTGCGTAAAAAAAGACTACGTATTGCCATTACATTCTGTTGGCAATCACAAAGCGATTATCGTCTCATTTCGCGCTGACGTATGTTAAAAACGATGCGAAACGATATTTGTGAAATTGAGTGAGAAGAGAAGAATAAATTGAAAATGAGCGCACCATAAAAAGACTTTTAATGGTTCCCGGAGGAGGATAACATTATTCAAAAACATTAATGTGCACATACTAGCTGATATATATTATATTATGTTCTTACCGTGTATCCATCCTTCACTTCGATTTCAAATCGCCATGAGCTTCTCTCAATCTCTTAACAGCGCAATAACAGAACAATGTTACTTTGAATCGATAATCGGCTGAGAAAAATCGGTTATCGTTCTAATAGGAGCAGCTTAACAGAGTCTTTCGACCTTACAAAATAGTTCGATTTGGCCGGAAAATGGGTTTAGAAAAAAAAGAACAAACAGAACGCTGTTTGCCCTCGACATATTTTATGAAAAATATCATGTTTTGCTCTAGATAAAATATGCAAAGTCATTGTCAATAAATAGCACAAGTATGACTAAATGTTCGGAGCACTTATATTATTAAAAATGTCAAACTGAACAATGCTTATGACAGATTTGACATCAAAGTATTAATGCTGTGCCATGTCTTAAAAGTTAAAAAAAAAAAACAAGATTCTAGAGCCGTTCCTAACCACATCATCAAATTAAAACAAATGACGTCACTTCTTGAAAGTTTTACCATGAACCTTTTCCAAAAAAAAAGAATGACTATTCCCCGCCCGTTTGAAAGGCTGACCAAAAATAAAAAACAAAAAGCATTTAAACAATTTTTCGTGGTTAGTTTTACAAATTTTCTACTTATTTTGCCGGGCATGAATCAGCTGCTTTGTCGGCCCCCCCTTCCCTGGTCGGACATTCGTTCATTGACGTCTGTACTGTACCCGTGCGTTCATATTTAGTTTTTTTCCGCTTTTAGTTTAAAGCAATTTGCGGCACTCACATAATTTTTTGTTGTATCAACTATCCCGATCCCTCGACTAATTTAAGCCCCTCTGGATAATCCAATTGCCCACTTGAATCTCTTTGTGCGCTTCACTGCGCAGATTTGAATGAATGAGCTACCATTTTCCACCAAAATCGAAAGAAAAAAAAAAACAAAGAAAAAAGAAAACCGTTTTTCCAATTAGTAATTTTCCTGCTGCTGCTGCAATCTCTCTTTGCCTTTGTTGTTGTTGCTGCTGCATTGTCTAGTCTGATTATGCGGCTATTTTTACTACATGCAAAATATTTGCTTGCTGATTCTTCTGCCATTGATTTTCATTCGGATTTCTTCGTTAAGTTGGAGCTTAGCTTCCACATATCAATTGGCCTTTCTTTTGCCCTTTTATCGCTGTTCCTTATGGGTGTGTGTGTGTGTATGTACAAACTGTATTGTCAGTCAGTGCTCACATGTCCAGCGATTGAGAATTAAATATAGATTTAAGTTTTACATAAACTGTGAAAAACAACCACAAAGTGGCGACGTGAAGTGCCTAAACAAAAGTTTAAAGTATTTTTAATTTATTTCTTGCCTTTTTTTTTTTTGGGGGGAATCGATCTCCCACACAGACATGAGGCAATGAGGCAAAGCGGAGGCTGAGCAGTGGGCTGAGAAATTGTTTGGAGCAAATGTGCAGGAGTTGAGGAAATTTGAAATGAAATAATTAATTAGATTAATTGGTAAAAGATAAAAGAGAAACTAGGGCAACAAAATGGAAAATTATAAATTAATTGTGAATTTGGAAAGTGATCAAAGTTTTATAAATCATTTGAGTTGTTCACAGCAGGAATGCAACCAATAATTCACATTTCTCAATTTTTAAAAAAAATATTGAAATGTTATCAATTTGGGAATTTGAGTTCGTTCCAAAACGATTTCACTATGTCACCATATAAAGCTTTGTTCCAAAGCATGTGCTTTGGGACTCCAAATCCCAAGCACCAGAAGCTAACCTACTTATCAGAAGCCCATTCTATACAAAACTTTGAAACGTGTCTATGTTAAGCTATTGTTAAAATGATCTGAATGTGAGGTCTCAGAAGGGAAAATTTTAGAAATGCAATAAATAAATAATGAAATTTAGTACCATTATGAGAGAGAGCTTATGATCAAGTTGAAATAGCTTTCCTCAAACTGGTACGGATACCATTTGACATCCGGAAAATATCGAACTCCGTATATCCGTTGGTTTTAGGTTCATAGCTTTAATAATTCCTCTGATATTGCTCTAAACCACCATTAAAACGGTTAAAAACCTACAGTTTCTAGCAATTAGGTTGCGATATGGTTCTGAACTAGTGAAATATCTGACTCTAAATAACTAATCTAGTTCATAGCTTTAATAACTTCTGAGATATGGCTGTGAACTAAAGTTGTGCCGATTTTGATGAACTAGTTCGAATGAACTACTCATTGAAATGAACGAATAAACTAGGTCTAGGAACTAAAGCTCATATTTTAAACTATTCACTTTTTTTTAACTTTAGTTTTATGACCCCATAAACTGATATAGTCTTGATCAGGACGACAAACTGATTCGATTGAGCTTTAAAGTTCAGGTCAGTTTAAAACTATCGCGCTGAAATTTTGCACAGAGTAACTAATATTTCTGAATATCCGCCCGGATCGGATAACTATATCTATTAAAAAAACTTGTTGTTTTCAATAATAGCGTTCTTCAACTCAGTAAATATTAATATTATATGCGATCAAACAGTTCTGCAAAAGTTTCTTAAAATCGGTTGAAGTCAGCAATCAGATTCATAATGATTTTAAATAAATAAATATCTGACGTCTATATCCTATATATTATATTGGTTAAATCCAGGGAACTTATACCGAAATCGTTAACCGAAATAAACCGTTTCAAGCCACGTAGCGGTATCGAAACCGCAACCGATATTAAATTTTTTTTAGAACCGAAAACTATTAACCGTTATAATAGAAACGCTACTACCGGTTCTATTTCGGTTTTTATTATTTGTCTTACTGTTTTATGAGTATTTCAAATGTATATTTCAACTTGTAAAATAGAAATATATATATATATACACTCAGAAAAGTCTTAAGTTTTAAAAATTCGCCCTTAATAAAAAAATTTTATTTTCAATTTTGAGAAAGTTTTGTATTAATATTATGAAAAAAGTAATGTGCTTACGCAGATTTTTTATTTTCAACTGTTTTGAGCGTTTTTATATCTGATATTCCCCTTTGAGAATTTTATCAGCGTATTATGGGCTATATTGAACCGTAGTCGTATAGTATGAGTTCAAATCTATAAAAATCGCGAAAGATCTTTTTTTTTTTGGCTAGGATACAGATGATTTTAGGGCCGATTATTTCGAATAATATTTTTCTCCTTTAAGGAAGATATATAAGTTAAAAGAAGGTGAAACTTTCAATTCACTCTGTTTTTGTGACAGATAGTTAAAAGATGAGTAATCGGCCCTAAAAAGTAATCGGCGACAAAAGAATAGAATTTTCCTGAATTTAAGATCGTTTTTTTCGATTGTAGGGTTACCTCTGGAAACGTGGACATAGGCTTTTTAGCGAAATTGTTCGTCAAAAAATAAAAACAGATAGAAATTGGTTTATTTTTTACCAGAATATTGATTGAGATTGCCAGAATATTATATTTGAAAAAATAACTTTTTTATGAGCATATTCTTAGAACATAATTTTTAAAGTCTACTACATCCATTTTTTTTTTTGATATCTTGAAACAATTTAAATTTTTCGAAAATAAAAAAAAAAGTATACTTGTACCGTTACGTTCCAGTACCGTATCGGAACCGAAACCCGAGATAAACTGAAAGCCGAAATAGAACCTTTAACCGAAATTCTCATTTCGGTATGTACCGGAATCGATATTCGTTTCGGGATTAATCCCTGGTTAAATCAGTTGAAGCGAGCTTTTGCAAGTGTATTAAAACTGCGGCACAGTCGCAGATAGCTTTGCCTTCTCGTTATTAATCTTTTCTGAATCATATCAAAATGCCGAAAATATTAATGGTGTATGTGAATTCAAGTAGATGATGAAATTTTCTATCAATCAGGATATATTTATTTTTACGTATATTTTTGAATTATTTTCAAGTAGTCCTATGGTTTCTTGGACCATTTAATATGGTTACGATTTAAGAAAACTATGGATCACCCTTATATGCGTAACGTATTAAGTTTTCAACAATTTGTTCAAATAAAAAAAAATGTAAAATTAAGATCAAAATTTATTTCGCCACAATACTGCATATGGGCATTTCCATTATGTCGAACTGGACCTTCGTACACTTTTGAAGTGGAAAAAAGTAAAAATAAAACGTATTTTTTGGTTTCACAAAAGGCTTAACTTATTGCTCTAAATTGGCCCTACAATTGGTGCTAAGGTTGATTTTGGGCAATTAATTTTTTTTGAAGATAATTACAAAAAACCAAGGCATTCGCACGGGACAAAAACAGAAGTGGTTTTTGCGACCAACAATTGACAAGCCGATTTTTGCGAATCCTGAGGCAATATTTCAATCTGTTAAATTTAAGAACATTGCACATTGATGACACTTAAAAACGGGTTTGATTTTACCCAAAATAAACTTATACATTTCTTAAAATTCAATTTCAAGCACTTTCGCACGGGACATTTCGTATGGGACATTTTCTTCCGTCATAATAGTAATGTTATTTCAGTAACTCTTTTAAGGAAATTATATATAAATAAGCGGAGTTAAAATGTTTTTAAGTCAACAAAATATTTCAATGTATTCATTTTCGCATAATAACAAAAAACAAAAAAAATTTTGTAAAATATTGGGTCGTACTTTAACTTTTTCTCTACCATATGCAGGCTCTCTAAATTTTTTTCGCCGCCCTTTTTGCTCATTAAGATATAAAAAATAAAAAATTATGATTTACAAAAAAAAAAAAAAAAAAAATCATTCATGTAAGAAAAAAAATTTTGAATTTCACACTGACGATGTCGCACGGGACCAACTTTATATAAGTACCCAGATCACAAATATTCTCATTTTTCAGCATGATTCTTTTTATTTGAATTGTATTAAAAATCACTATTTGTACTCAGTATTGGATAAGCCTTCCACATGTACTTTTGACGCACAGATAACAAATGTTGTTTTTCAATGTCGCACGGGACATCGAAAAATGCTATGATGCAAATCAAAAAACTACGTTATTTACCAATCGCATTGTCTCTTTTGCATTTTTTTTTGACTCTTTGTATCCTTGGAAAGATTTAAGAATGCAAAAGTCAATGCATAAAGAAAGACATTAAAGAACAATTATCAAAACAAAAAGTGCAGGGGATATATCATACTAAGAATAGTTGAGCTTGCGCGACTTTGCTTTTGAATATCTCGAAGTGGGTTATAAATAAATGTAAAATTAGTTTATATTAGTACAATTTGACTGTTTTCCTATGAAAATATCATAAAGCAAGGGGGTTTTGAAAAACATTAAAATTTTTGGTCTCGGTGGAACTTTTGGTGGAAATGCCAAAATAAAACAATTTTAAATAGCTTTGAAAGCTGAATGCTTTTGAATAAGATTTCTTATTTAAAATTATGTATAGTGCAGAGAAAATTTATTTAAACTGAGAATTAAATTTTTCCCAGTCCCAGTAAATTAAAAAAAATTCAAACTTTTAAAAGAAGTTTGTCTTTAACTATCTGGGTGACCCACACACACACATACAAGACAATGCGTCAAGTTTTTGTTGTGGCAGTTGGTCAAAAGCCAAAGTTATTACGAATGGACTAGGGCAATGCAGCATAAACCATTTCCATTCCACCCCATCAAATGTCGTTATGTGTCCTGTCAGTTCTGCTCATTGATTTCATATCTAATTTTCACACCGCACGCAATGCTCGCCCACAATCCCAACCCTTTAGTGTGATAGCAACAGCATCAGTTGCAGCAACAACACAACGCCACCGCACCCAAATAATTTCCGGGCCTTATACCACCTAAAACCCCCTAAAAAAAAAACAAAAACAAAATGCGGCGCATGCGTTTTTAACTCTCCAGAAAAAATAGAAAAACAAGCAAACCCCCTCTCAAAAAACTCTACACACACACACACACACACACAGCAGGTCAGCTGCAATCAGTTTTGAAATCGATAAACCGGAAAATTCTCGGCTTGAGCTTTTTTTTAGTCTCTGTAGAGTTCAGGGCTAAAAGCGGTATTTGAGGCTCAACCTCATTGATTTTGCTCTCTCACTGACGCTCACGGCGCCGTCGCCTTGTCCTGTTGCAAGCGTTTGTAAGCTTTTCCATCCTACATTTCAGTCTCTATACGCGTCGTGTACCAAACAGACGGTAAATCCTTAAAACGTAATAAACGCTTGTGTGTTGTGCTTTTTGTTTATTAAAGAACAAGTTAGAAAGAAAACGGTTCCAAGTGAAATTTAATATGTCAACAATTGGCGAAAACGGACAGAATGGCGTTTGCAAGCAGCGCCCTTTGATTTGTTCCATTTTGGATCCCAGTAAGTTTTTGTGCATCCTTTAAAAAAAAAATCCCTTAACAAAACTAACCTGTGACAACAACTAACTCCCTTTCCAATTGTGTAATCTTAATTCAACATTCATTCTCTGCTCTGTATCGGTGACTAATTGTGTGGTTTTGGCTTAAATGCGCGCTTTTGTTGTACAATTTTGCTTCTGCACGCTTCTTTTTTTCTCCTTTTCCTCAACTAACCGCTAAACTAACGAAAATCAATATATCCCATCGCCTATTTCCAGATGCCTGGTTCAAGCCCGAACGTTTGCACCCACAAGGTAAGTGACTCTCAAACTGTACATCCGACCACAACTGCTTGACCACCAAAGGGAGAAACAAAAAAAAAAAACTAAATGTTAAATATGATAAACCTGTAACTGTACACAAGTGTTTTTTTTTTTTGTTACTTATATGATGTCATCAAAAGCCACCCCCGTTTCTTAAGCCTATAAGTATGCACTGCTTATTACAATTATTATTATGATTATTGTTGTTGTTGTTGTTATTGTTCTCATTGTGCACTTGCTGACAATAATACAAAAATGATTATAAAGGGAGGGGGGGAAGGGGGCGTGCTCATAAAAGTATGTCATACTACAAATGTGCATATCCTTGCAAATGCATTCAATGCACCATAGGCGACTTTTACGCTTTTTTGTATGATTTTTCAAGGTTTTTTGATTTTATTCATTTTTGAAACTAACTAAAAGACTATTGAAAAGTGTTTTTCGAAAATTTACAAATTAAAAAGAAACGCAACATTTTTTGAAGTTTTAGCCAGGGAATCAAACCAGAAACCGAACCGTAAATACCTGATTAAAACTCAAAACTGGGACTGAAACAAAAATTTTTAACTTATGTTTTTCATGCGATCAGCTCCAAACTTATTTTCCAAACTCTACGTAACAAAATAAATCGGAAACGAAAATGTGGAAACATTTTGGAAAATTTTTAAAATCGGAAAAAATATTTTGGTTGTTCATTCAATCGGACCAAAAATCTTTTTCTAATCTCAATATGGAAATTTCACCAAAATTTCTATTCACTTTTCTTGAAAAATCCATTCACCCTTGTGGAAGTGTTTTTGTCCGATTTGTTTCAATTTCATATTCTTGGAATATGAATATTACGCACATATAAAACCAATATTCGAAAATATAAAATAAATACTTTAAAATTTTTGATGTATTGTGTGTATCTTTTGATTTTCATCCGATCAGCTTCAAATTTATTCTTAAATTTTTATTACACAAAATATTAGGATCGGGATTTTCAAAATTAGAAAAATCTGGAAAATTGGAGAACACATTTTATTTTCAATTTGAACGGACTCAAAATCTTGCTCAAATATATCCCTAAAGTTGGAAAAGAAGCGGAAAATCTCCTCTCTCTCTCTCTCTCTTTATTTTCATTAGATCAGCTTAAGCGCAGAAATAAACATTGGCGCGTCAGAACTTGATCCTGATCAATGATATATTTTAGTAATTTACGTTGCCTACTTTCCTCTTGTGTTTAATAGATATTTATAAAGCTTTTCACAATATCAATTAAACAAGACCGCCTAAAAGTATGCAAAAAATAAGAACAGTTTTATTAAACTGGTCTGATCGTGTCTCAGAACGCGCCCATGTCCTACTTTCCAGGGTGATTTTCAAAATTTTATTTTTTTGTTATATAGGGCCGTGAAATCATGCCTAGAGCTCATCGAAAGAAGAACAAAATAAGTTTCCAACAGTTTTCCGACTTTGCAGGCGGACTTTCTATAATTGAAAATTCCGTTGCTTATATAGTTAGTTCCTAATTGGGTTACTTTTAAGGGAACATTTTATATTATTTAAATACTTAAAATTTTACTTTTCAAATGTATTTGGCGACCTTTCTAATGATTACACAGGGCAACAAAATGACCAACTGTGAGGTGCAGCCTTGTTGATAAAAAATTATGATTCATTTAGTGCGCACTGAATATCATCGATTTCCATCAGCTCTTGTTTCCACGATATGACGGAAAATAAATTTTGCCCTCTGAGTGCTTTGTGGCTCACAATACACATAAATTTCTTAATTTATCTAGCCTCTTCGATAGAGCACATATTAATGCTTCTGTAAAAAATCAAACGCGCATTATTCGATCTGCAAAAGGCTCCAAATTGGTCTCTGAAGTCAGACATTACTCGATTTATGTATATTTTAAAAATAAATCATCCCTAGCTAGAGTGGTTAGTGTATTTAAATTTAAGCCATTTGAGCCTGTAGCCAATTCATCTATTCTAATTAGAATTAATTCGCAATTTGACTAGTTTTTGGCGACCACTATACAGCTGCAAAAGTGCACATTAAATTTATGGGAGGACTACCCGATTTCTATACCATATGTGTATAGAACTATTGAAAGGCTACTTGATTCCACAGAATTTATGGAAAATGTACATCTGCTTGTAAATAAATAAAATTTATGATGAATCAAGTAGCCTCTTCACAGTTGCTATACAAATTTGGAGTAAGAATCTAGTTATCCTCCCATAAATTTAAATATGTGTTTTTGGCTTAAGCGACTGTATTCCAAATGAACTTGTAAAAATGCATAATTCACATAATTAAAATGTTGGGCTATATGCCGAAATGAATAAAATAGAAATCCAACAACCGTTCTAGCTAAGGAGACGTTTTATTTTGTAAAAATAGCCATAAATCGAGAAACTTGACTTCCGAGACCAATTTGGGAGCCTCTGCAATAATCGAATTCGTTTGATTTTTACAGACGTTGATATGTGCTCTGCGAAAAGGCCAGATAAATTAGGAATTTATGATTGTGACCACAAGTAATGAGAGGGCACAATTTGCTAGAAATCTTTTAACCGTCATACGGGAACAAGAAGCGGGAAAAAACCGATGATGCATGGTTCAGTGCACTCCATTCTGATATAATCAGTTATAGATAGGGCTGCACCAAAAACACTGTTGCCCTGTGTTATTAGACAATTTGCCGGCCCGAGGTCAGGTAGTTGTGTTTACTCACACCATAAACAACTTAGCACTCGCACCAAAAACTGAGCACAGTCACTGTTTCATAGACTTCCCAGTCTAATCTTCAGCAGCCTTTGCTAGTGACTTAATTATTTACAGAAGTTCGGGTATAAGCTAGTCAGTTATATACAAACTTTGACAGGTACAGAGAGAGTATATTATAGTCGGGATTGACCGACTTACTTACTTGTTACTTAATTCGTTGACTTATTGGTGGACATTCTTAATTCCTCAGTCACATAGCTTATCTAGAATAGATAGATAGCTCAGCATAAATATGTAAAAACAATGTATTAGCACCGAATTTCTTTATTTTGATCCGCTTAGTTGCCATTAAGAAATTCCTTTTGGATCTTTTACCAACGCTTTCGTTGAATATACACAATCATGTTTAAGATATGAAAAGAAAAAAATGCCTTAAAGGCTTAATTTCAAAACGAGAGCGGAATATAAAGTCGTTTATACGAAAATGTCAAAATGTTTTTCACAACATCCCCGTATATGACTTTTGATTTTCTTCATCTCATATCCATAGATGTTAACAAAATGGTGTATAAACCTGGGATGCCCAAATAAACCATATTGAAGAGCAAGCTTCAATACATATCAACACAAAGAATCTAATTTTTTAATTAGTCGGAAACAACAACAAAGTTCAAGCTGATTCTCACTCGTCAACAAATAAAAAATATAAATAATATTTGATTGTTGGTTTTGTAATTGACTTGGCGTTTGCCGCGAGCTCTGTCAGTGCATTCGTATTAGGCAAAAACACGAGAGCGCGGAAAGTACTGGGCACCTCTGATATAAACCATTCTTTGACCTTTATAGAAGACAATGCCCAGTTCAGTTTTAAGGTCAGGTGTTCAATCTTAAACATGAAACTCAAAAACCTGAAACAAGCCGCCTAGAAACCTTGTCTATGACAACATAAAATTTGAAATAGTTTTGATACAGTGGCAACCTCACAACAAAGTTCGTATTTCAACACATTTATGGTACACTTCTAACCAATTTTATCTACCTTTATTAATAATTTTAAAGCACACAGACTTGGAAAAGTTGGAAGGTACAATCAAATGATTATTCCTCCTTTCAAAAATTTCACCTTCCACATTTGTGTGCAACATCAATCACGACCATTACTAAAATCTAGCTCAGCTGGTGAAATTAAATACAATGACTAATTGATTCTCAGATGCCGATGAGAGTTTGACTTGCTCACAAATTGTCAGCAAATAGAGAATGTGAATTAGTCATTCCAAGATGATGTTCCCAAGAGCGTTTATTATAAGCTGATTATATATACACAATAAAAATGACTAAACTGTACTGTATATGTATATATTGGGTAGAAAGTGCATGTCTACGGAGCACTATTAAAACCACAGCCCCCTTGCATGCGAGCCTCGTGTGACTGGGTGGGTCCCCTTCCCCCCACTTACACACACACACACACACACACCCTGTGTTTCCCTCTCAGCCGCTGTGCTCCATATCAGCTTGCAGTTCGCAGTAGTGAAAAGTTTACCCTAACTTTTTTTGTATTTTATAGTTAACGTAAACGAGGAGTAGCACAGCTTAGCTTAGCATGCGATCCGATTACGTTTAGCGCTTGAGTGCAAATGGAAGGTAACTGAACTTAAACCGAAAAACGACAACTAATTATGGAGGAGCCTCTGGACATGGAATAGCTCTTTTTTTGTTTTTTGGGTGGTTGGGTATATTGCGCATGGCACATGCAAAGAGTAAAATGAAATCAGAAAAGTTAATAAAAGCTGCAGGAATAATGCACTATAGTTGAGTTTTCAATTTTACCAAGTAGAGAATAGGTTTATTTTTGTCATTAAACTAAGCTTTAATTTTACTTACAAAAAATTTTAATTGTTTAAAACGGCGGCTGCTACGACATATGTAAAATTTGTTTTTGATCCTTAATATAATATACTAGCTTACACCCACGACTTCGCTCGCACTTGTACACTATCGCAATAAGAAACCAACTATAAGCAACGCATTTTTCCAATTTTTCAAAATACTTCTGCAAAGCCGGACAATTGTCGGAAACTGATGTATGCAACTTTTTAGTTCTTCTTTCGGACCTACATAGCACAACGTTATCTTAAAATTTTTAAAATCACCTTGCTAAGTCGGAAAATGAGTTCATGAACACAAAATTGTTGTTTTTCTTACCATTTTCCGTCAGTTTGAAAAACAAAAGAGTTTTATACAACAGTTTTCCGTCCATTTTTCGATTATGGGCAAAGAATTTTTCCAAAATACAAAAGTCCTATTTGTGTATGTGTAGCTTTGAAAATGAGTTTGGAGCTATTCGATCGGAAACTAAACTTTCGACCATTCAACCCATTTTCCACCCAAGGGGGGTGCATTGGTTTAATTTTCCGAAAAGGTGGTATGCAGTCATAGTTGAATTTTTATTTGGTTCGTTTGAAGTGGGTTTTCCTTTAGGAAAAGTGTATATTCATTTGCCCAGGAAGTTTGCCACATAGAAAACACCCACAACCATAAAGTATAAATTCTTAATCAGCGGACGAGGAGTTCATTTCCCCTGTCCGTCCGTCCGTCTGTCTGTTTCTACGCGAACTAGTCCCTCAGTTTTTAAGCTTTCCTACTAATATGTCGGAACCGGCCGGATCGGATGACTTTATCATATAGCTGCCATAGGAACGATCGGTCTCAGAACTAGTTCTAGTAAGAAAACTTTTTGTTTTCCATCGTAGCGCCACTAATTTTGAATATGTTAGTTTTATATGTTTTCGACAAAGTACAATAATTATAGCTGTGAAAATGTATCAAAATCGGATAAACAGATTTCATAAAGTTCGGGCAAGATTTTCTTGGTATTCAGAACATACTGAAATCAAGCTGAACCCCCTTGCCACCAAACACAGAAAGTCGGTCAAAAAAAAACTGTGATTTCTCTGGTGTAGTTCTCTGTGAGAAAAACTTTTTTGTTTTCTATTGTAGCGTCACTAATCTTGGTATACGTTAGTTTTAAATTAAAAATTTATCAAAATCGGATGACTATATTATATAGCTCCCATAGAAACGGTCGGTCAAAAAACTACTTCTATTGAGAAAACATTTTTTGTTTTCTATCGTAGCGTCCCCAATCTTGGTATATATTAGTTTTATATGCTTTCACATAATTTTGAAAAAATTTATCAAAATCGGATGACTATAGCATATAGTTGCAATAGGACCAATCGGTCGAAAAATGTGTTTTACTAAGAAAAGTTTTTTTTATGTTTTTTTTTATCAATGATTTAAAAATTTTAAATATCTGATATCTATATCCTATATATATTTTACCGGTTAAATCAGTTGGAGTAAAGTTTTTCAAGTGTATTAAAACTTCGGCACAGTGGAAGTTAGCTTTGCCTTCTCGTTTGTTTTTCTTTTAATGAGATCCAAGCATGTTTTCACGGCCCTTCATTTCACAACAATAACAACGTTATCTTAAAATTTTGAAAATCTCCCTGCTAAGTCGAAAAATGGGTCCTTAACATGAACATAAAAAATAAAATTAATTTTTGTAACCATTTTCGCCAATTCTCCGGGTTTTTTTTTTCAAAATCCCGTTCGTAATATTTTGTTATATAGAGCTCAAAAGCTAATTTAATGAAAATAAAAGAGTTTTATTTCTTAAATTTTTTGACTTTAGGGTAGATTTGAAAATTATTTTAAATCCGATCAAATTGGAAAAAATATAATCTTTTTCCTCCAGCTTTTCATACTTTCCAAATTTTAAAAAAGCCCGATGATGATATTTAATTTGGATGATAAACAATTTGGAGCTGATTTCCGACATATTCGACTTTAGTGGAATATTTTAAAAAAATTTCAAAGTATTTCATATTTGGAATTTGGGTGGGTGGATTATCAACAAAAGTGAATACAATTTTAATTAAATTTTGAACATTTTTTTATAAAAAAGAATCACTGAACGTTTATTTCATTATTAGCCCGTTGACTTATTAAACCATGTTCTGGTACTTTGAGAAGTCGGAAGAATATATAGTACAATATTTGCTTAAAAAGTTACTGAAGCAAATATGAAGGGGAATAGTTACTCCAATATTTCAGAATATTTAGTACAGGGTTGCCCATATTCGACGGACCCATCTGGCAACGGCATAACTTTTGACAGAGATGTCAGATCGCTTAATGACATACCGCGTTTGAAGCGTCAGTCCAAGCTGATTTTTACCATGGAACAATACACGCCACGCGAGCGCTCTGAAATAGTTGAAATTTACATTCAACAGAACAAGTCAATTGTGAAAACTCAACGATCAACGATTATCATGTCCGATGAAGCCCATTTCACATTGAATGGGACCGTAAATAAGCAAAATTGCCGTATTTACGCCACTGAAAATCCTCAGAGATCTACAGGGACGTTTGGTGCGGCGTTAGTGCGAAAACGGTCATTGGGCCGTTTTTCTTCCAAAATGAAAATGGCCATGCTGTTACCATCAACCAGGAGCGTTATCGCGACATGATGACCAATTTTGTGATGCCAATTATTCGTCGAAAGCGTATGAGGCAGTTCTGGTTTCAACAAGACGGCGCTCCACCGCACACAAGTCGCATAACAATCGATTTTCTGAAGAAATTGAAAAGTGGTGATTTGGACTGGCCACCGCGTTAGCCCGATTTGACGCCGCCTGACTTCTTCTTGTGGGGATATTTGAAGTCAAAGGTTTACGTTAACAAGCCAAGGACCGTAGAAGAGCTCAGGACAACATTCGTGAAGAAATAGACGCTATTCCGGTCGAAATGTTGGAAAAACCAAAAAGGGGCAAATAGGCCATCAACGCCAGAGGCGGCCATTTGAGAGATATCATATTCAAAATTGATTAAGAAACCAAACTAATTTATAAAAATTAATGATTAAGATTGCCAACGGCCAAATTTTTATTTTTTTCTTTGTGATTTAATAAAAATATGTATGGGTCAAATATAACCAATTTTATATTCTTTTTTTTTTTTAACCACAAAAAATAATTGTAATAAAAATATATTTACTTTATTTATATATACTTTATGTCCATATATGAAAAGGCAAAATGCGTCAGTATCGGGCAAAAGTCATTGTTTCCTCTGACTTACCCCCGCAACCTATATTTCCCCAATTAAATTTTTCACCCCCTACCCATTTTTCCTTCTTTTTTTTGTTTTTCCTCCTACTCTTTCTTCTCCACCATTAGTGTTGTATTTTTATATCATTTTCAGCATCTTCTAAAATTTTATCGATGATTGATTAAAATGCTGCTTAAATTGATTAGCTGCTATACAAACAAAATTCCTTTACTTAAGAACAATTTCCTTTCCTATACAGAAAACATGTTAATTGTATTACTTTCAACCCCCCGTTGTCAATTTGCCAAAAATGATTTTGGAGTGGGCTGTGGCACAAACCATAAACCTGTGGCTTCATTGTAACCACCCGCTTGGCATTGCCTCTCAACGAGACTGCTGCCTAATTTGGGTTTGGCCCAGCAGCACTTAAATAGTTTCCAAAGCTGCCGCCACAGACATCCCACTGGGGGCCACTCCATGCTCCATGAGCACACACCAACACTCAGTTAACCAACCTACATACATCCACCTTTCCTCAGCCACTGGTCTTGACCATTAAGAAAGTTAGCCAAGCGTCAAACTGTAAAAACTGTAAGAACGATTTATGTTTTCATAATTAGTTAAAAAGAATTATGATTAATATTGCCAACAATTTTCCGGTTTCATTTTTGGGCATGACCACATTTAACCGGCTTTTTTATACTTAACTGCAATTTAAAATATCTCGAAATAGAATCAATAGATAGCAGAGAGGGACCGTGTTTACGTGCAAGTTTTTCTTGTGTATCTTGTGTATATAATATGGAATATTTATATATATATTATAGGTTCCAGGCGAAGCGATTAGATCATCGACGGCATTTTTTGCACCCAAAAAAAAAAAAAATTTGCATTAAAGTGCGAAACAACGCCCGGCAACGGGACAGATAAGCAAGTAATGACTTAATTCGGCAACTTTTTTATATGATAAGCAATGCAGAAATATATGAATGATAAACGAGCTGACTCTGTCACAGTTTAATTTCACTTTTTTCCCAAAACAAATAAAGCAAAATTTAATTTTAGGCGCCCTCTACTAAAGCAGTGTGTCATACTACTTTAGCAAGCAGTTTTCTAATGCAAGCAGTTTGTCAAGCAGTTGCACGCCCCCTTCAAATAAAAATTAACCTTGAATTTGCCAACTCGAGTGTGCGAGAGGAGAGAGAGAGCTTAATACAATTGTTATTGTTTATTAAGCTCTCAAAATGTGCCTTTTCTCATGCTCTCTGGCTCTTGGACATTTCTAAATATTTCTACGAGTGTTTGCGGTGTCTGCCCGGCCGGCGTTAGCGTCGCCTTGTTCACAGTTTTTTCTTTTTGTTGCTAATTTTAGCTTTTTAGCTAAGTATTCAGCCATTTCACTGCTGTTGTTGTTGTTGTTTTTGTTCTGCGGTTTAACATTAAAAGATTGCGACGTGGGTTGCTCTTGGGCACTGGGCTTTTGGTTGGAGAGACACTACAATGTGTTCTGTGTACAGTAAAGCTTCGATATGGAGAAGAAATTGTTTAAAAATAAAGCTCCGACTCTGATTAAATAATCTTTTTCGCAATGTTAATAACTAGCGAAAGGATTCACCACTGGTGGTTAGTCAATTCACTAGTATGTTAAGTACTTTTCGCAGTACCGTTGGCTAGCAAAAGGTCTTACAACTGGTGGTTTAAAAAACACTCAGTTGATGTGTTACAACTTCGCTATACCTGCACCTATCGAAAAGGCTTACCACTTAAATAAATCACTAGAACGTTGAGGCAGAGGAATAAGATTTCCCAATACCGGTAGCTAGCGAAAAGGCTTACCACCGATGGCTAGAAAATTCTGGAGAACGTTGAGACAGAGGGATACTATTTCCCAATACCTGTAGCTAGGTAAACGGCTCACCACCGGTGGCTAGAAAAATGACTAGTACGTTGAGGCAGAGGGAAACGATTTCCCAATATCAGCAGCTAGCGAAAATGCTCGCCACCGGTGGCTAGAAAAATCACTAGTACGTTGAGGCAGAGGGAAACTATTTCCCAATATCGTAGCTACGAAAATGTCGCCATGGTGGCTAGAAAAGACTTGTACAGGGAATGGGTCGCGAAAGGGCTCACCACCGGTGATTTGAAAAATCACTGGTACCCAGCGGTCAATTGTTACCTTTCGAACCACATTTTCATTTTAAAATTATATACCAAGGTCTTTCGACATCTTCCTTGCGCCAATATCCTAGTATTACAACTGTGATCCACGCTGAATTATGCATAACACGTCCCACACGATCAACCCCCTCCTTTGTCTCTCTTACATTTCGTAAATGCGAATCTTAAAAAGGTAGCAATTGGAGCATACTCTGTCTTCAGAAGGAAATACCATACTTTTGTTTAATAAAAATTACAAAAAAATCAAACACCTGAAAATTGCGAAGCAAGTTCGTTTTGGAGGTTGAAATCCGTCGTAAATCTTAATGATCGGTTTTTAAAAAGCATCCAACCCTTGGCTCATAACGTATTGAAGCATTGTACATTTTTAAACTTTTTTTTCTGGTCGTCGAAACGGGATAGTCGACGGTTTTTCAAAATGGTATATGTCGCAGAATGGTTTGGTTATTTTATTTTAAAGCTACGGAGTATTACTTTACGATTATATCAAAGAGGGTCAAAACAAACGTATAGGTTGCCCACAAAACATGCCCTTCAATCAGAGCTTGCCCAACATACCGCCTGGTGTACAAACATAAACCGAACGCATGCCGAGCCCTTCGCTAAGTGAGTAAAAAACGCTCAAAACCAATTAGTCGTTGGCAAGCGTTCAATGAAGTAGGTCAGAGCCGCTTTGCGTCGTATTATATAGACAGTCGCACTTTTTCGCTTTGCTCTTCCTAACAAACGCTGCTTTAAATGGTCAAAATATGCACTTTTACCAACTTTAGGCGGAAAATACCATAAATCTTGACCTTGCGGATCATTTCGGCAAACAGATTTGTGTTTTAGCACATGAATAGCATCTTAGAATAATTTTAAAAAATTTGGATTTCTATAAACTGGATAACTTTGTAAAAGATAAATTCCATGAACAGGGAGAAAATCAACCATTTAAAATATCGCGTGTATAAACATTGGCGGAGGTGATGTTAGCTCTCTTTTTTTTATTGATATTACTTTGATAGTTTCCATATCCGGGGAAAGCAACAGAGCTGTAAGCACCCGTTAAAAATTTTGATTAGACAACTTATTCCATTACGAGGCACATGCAATGTATATTAGTCCAGTCCTGAAGCTTTCTTAGTCTTAGGGTTTAAAGGATCTGCGTTATTTTTCGAATTCCACCAAAGTGTGAAAAAGATTAAACTTCGTCAACGGTTGTGCCTTATTTCGTTCAATTTAAAAATTGTTGTTTTTAAGAGTACCAAAAGAGTTGTGGGGAATTTCGTGAACTAGTTCAAATTAACTATTCGTTAAAATTAGCTAAGGAACTAGATCTCAGTGTTTGAACTAGAGAATTACACGGGACAGGATCCCCGGGGGTATAGCAGATCACAAATTTTAATGCTTCAGTTCAGCATAATTTCTTTAAATCTTTGAGACGTCACAAAATTAATTTATATTAACTAAATTTAAGAATTTTCATGTGATTTTCTACTGAAAATAAATCTTTTTCGTTAAACACGGAATTTCCGCGGGAATCCCGTCCCGCGCCCATCTCTAGTTTGACCTATAGTTCATTTTGTGAACTATAGTTCCTTTAATTTGTAGTCAGTTTGTTAAAAAATATCCCCACACTTAAAATTCGATTATAACTGCCCTCCAATTAGAGGGGTCTTACATGTCCATTACCTGCTGTACCACACTGTACTGCTTTTTGCCCTCCCCCAACCCTTCGCATAGTTTACCTGCTCGCGATGCGCTTGCAAAGACATGCTCAGTTCAACTCAAATAAAAATCAAACCAAAAACCCGTCAGCTACCTAAACTGCATTCAATGCGGAGCAAATAAAAAAAGATACAAAACCAGCGACAACTACGTTTTACAGCTACAAATGCGTATCGCTAGGCAGCCAAGCGCACGAACCCTCTCACTCTCTCGTACAATTATCATCATTATTATCATCCCTCTCTCTCTCTCTCTCCTCAGACAGTCGCATTCTCTTCGGTTCTATTTGCAATTTGCCATATGCGGAGGGAGGGTACCCGCATAGGTACCCATTGTGCCCTGAGCGCATCAGAAATTAATTGTAATTTAGTTGATATACGGACTTTGAGAACGTCGCACAGATCGTGAGGAGGCATCGTGTTTTAACGCACCCGTAAGATACATGTTGTCAGCTGTTGAACCCTACGCGTACGCGTTGACCTTCTTGTTGCACTTGCCGCTTGACAGCGATACACGAGATACTTTGTCATTGTCGCTGGGGCTGAGGCTGAGGGAATTGGCATTTAACAATTGCGGAAATTTACCCTTCGAATTGAATTTGTCTAATTATATAAGTCCGTCAAAAAGTCTATTTCAAAAGTCTGACCAAAGTGCACATGCCTTTCTTTCAACCAAAATAAATAACCAATATATAATCAATATAATAAAAATAATAATAATAATAACCTATCTGTTAAACTACCCACCCAACAGTATCTTTTGCCCAGTCACCGCGCGCGCGAAGTTGCTTCTATTTTGATATCAGTTCCGAGTGCGAGGAACTTTTCGTTGCGGTCTTTTGGTTCGATCGCCTCGCTGATGGTTTTTAGTTAATGTTAATGCCCGCCGCCGTGTAGCTGCATTTGCATCCGTGAACCGATTGTGTGTGTGTGATTTTAGTGTGAAGAAACTTTCGCTTTATTATTTTGCTTGTTCTTTCCTTTTTTGCAGTCGAGAAAAGCTTTCAATTGTTAGCACTAGAAATATCTACACACACATATTAGCTTATACGAAATGGCTGCTGCTCTGGAAACGCTACAGGCTCTGCTCCAAACACTGGGTGAACTGAAAGATTTACCCCTGAATCGTGAGTCGTGTAAGTATTTCCCCAGATTGGTCACAACCGACGACCCGCATAACCATTCCCACCACCAGTGAGGAAAAACCTCTTCTTTCTTATGTTTTCTTTCTCTATAGTGCGTTGTGTTTGTTTCTAATTGCAGCTATAATTTATTTATAAATATTTCTTACGTTAGAAACAACCAAAAAAAATGTTGAAAACTATAAAATATGTGGATACGTATGTATATAAAGGGAACATGTAGGGAAGCATAAGTGTGCTCAGTTTTGGGTTAGGGCGACTTGGAAAATGCTCTTTTTTATTAAAAAAAATAAGTGTTTTATCGTATTTGAACGTAAAATACCGTCCATAATTAATTAATCATTTTAGCGTATAATGGTACCTATCTTTTGGCTTTACCTAAAATTAATTAATTTTTTTTTTATGTACTTACTAGAGGTGCGCGCGTGACGTGATTTTAACGTGTCACGTGTGTCACGATGTGTCACGACGTGATCGTGAGTAAACTCAGACTTTCGTGCGTGTGCATCCGTGATCCGTGCGTGATTCGTGCGTGTTAAAGTTTTACTTCGTGAATATAAGTTATGCATTATTCACGAATTTTTTTTTATTTGCTTTTGATTTTGTGAATCCGCTGCTCGCAGATGATACATACAGAGGGCGCAGTGTGGCCGTGAAACCCACAATGGAATGAGGGTCTCTCTTGCTTGCCAGATCGACGCAAAAACTTGCCAAGTCATAGCTACCAGTGGACGAGCGCATTCGTGTTTTTCACACAGACGCGAACCGAAGTCATGGCTGGGTGAATGGGTGAGCACAGAAAACTTGATTTTACGAGTCGGCTGTCGACTGCAGCACTCACCCACATAAATTTTTTGTAGGGAAGCATTTTTATCGTGCGTGTCTCTGACGTCTCAAACGTGAGTGAATCGTGCCTGACGCGAATTTTTGAAAAAATTCCGTGCGTGAATCGTGCGTCAAGATATTATTTTCGTGAATCGTGCGTTACGTGATGGGAAAATCGCTCACGCGCGCACCTCTAGTACTTACCATGTTAAACTATCCTTTAATGCCCTAAACCTTTTCAAAAAGGTTTGCCTTATAACAGAGATACCAATTTTTTTATTGTAGATGCTGTTGCTGAGCCCTTTGGTTAGATTTTGGGTCGCAATGTTGGTAACCATCGAAAAAATTAATATCCTTTCTTTAACCATCAAATTTTAAAAACTAACAAGATGCGTTTCGCTCATGCCAACTGAATGTCCATGTGTTCTATCTGGGACAGGAAAATTGTTAACATGTATTTTCTCATTCGTTATTCGATTCGCTTTTATTCTCTGACTTACAATACAATTCGGGGGTTTCCTAAAACTAAACTAAACTAAAACTGTTTGACTTTAATAAAGGTGGAAGTCACTCAAATATGATTAGATTTTACCCGCAGCCTAAAAAATAGGCTACATATTTTTCTCTCAAAAAGCACCTGGATTTACAAAAAGGGTACATTTAAAAATGGCCCCAAATCTAGTAAGCGTACTAATTCTTGTCATTTCACATATAAAGTTATTCAAGTTTGGTTCTAATGCAGTAATTTATATGAAAATCTCTAGAGATTTCCAGCACACCTAATTTTTTATTAATACTTAGGCGTCGATTGGGTTCTAAAAATTATAATAAACAAAAATTTTTCGATCCCGTTCGGAGAGAAATTATAATCAATTTCTTATCTAGTTTAAACCTATTTGGGCTGGTTCAGAACCAATGTTGACAATTTAGCCATTATCCGCCAGATCTAACTACACCTAATTCTGTTTTTACCCGGTAGATTCCAGGTAGGTTCCAGAAAAAACCGTGTAAAAAAACCGTGAAAAAAACCGTGTAAAAAAAACCGTGTAAAAAAACGTTTAAAAAAAACATGGAGTTGTACATAGAACAAAAGGGGATTGGTTCCAAATCCTTGACCTTAAAAACATGAAAATGAGAAAATCGCCCATGTCACTTTTATATTAAGTTATTCCCTTTTCATTCGTAGCAGCATTTATCAGTCTCCTTTACAACTTTTGTGTGATTTGGCTCAAGCCAGTTTTTGAGCGATTGTCAAATTATGCGGGATCCAAAGCAAGCACACATTTTTTACGGCAAGGTGCTCATGCAAAATCCTACTTATGGTAGTTGTTTGGGGACGCCTTAATCTCACGGTATGTCACTTGACGATCTTGCATTATCATATCAATGTTTCCAGGCACAATATCCGATTTTGGACTACCTACGACCACGATACCATTCACTATATCAGCGATATACAGTGGTTTTTCGATGGTGCTTTATCGCCATACAAAGAACTAAGTCCATGGATCCACTATTGTTAAGATTATCCACGTCGAAAGAAAAATAATCCACCAAAAAACTTCTCTTAAAATTTTCATTTTAAAGCTCAATTGATTTATTCAACTAACTTTAAACAACACAAAGAGCGCTTGTACATCAAAACTTTGTAAGACTGTTTATGCTTAAAAATGTCAAACTTTATTTTGGCATTACCAGATTTAAATTATTTACAGGTGGGGTGAAAAATAACCTCCTTTTTTAATGTTTAAACATTTTATTTTATTCAATGTAGTCCCCTTTTTGGTAGATACATTTATTCCAGCGATTTTGATCCCGTCCGAAAAGTAATTTCGTTGTCAAAGTCAAGTTGTAAATAGGAAATACAGACCTCGCATATTAATGTACGACTAAATAGTGGAAGAACCAGATAAGATCAAAATTTTTGTCTAGTTTTAATTAGACGACTCCCCCGTATGCATTGGTTTACTATAGATTTGTCAGATTAATAAATTTGCCGAACTTTTTTAATTTCACAATTTATAGAAGTGCATAAAGCAAACTAAAGGTGCGATTAAAATTGACCTTGATTATGCTTACTATTTGTCTAGACTCTGGTCTAGACCAGCATGATTAATTTCTTCGATATAGAAACTATTTGTAATCTGTATATTGACTCATTCTCAAATTTTCTACGTATTTTTGTATTTCATAAGTGGGGTCAATTTTTGTACTATTAGTGTGTACTTTTCTTATCAGCTTAGTTTTATTTCATTTGTCTTAGCCAATATGCCCCACAAACTATGCTGTCCCCCCAACAACATTGTCTTTTGTTGGCTCTAGTTTGGGGATGTCTGTTTTTTCCTCTTCTCTTTTATTTAATTTATTATTATCGAAGCTTATGCAATTTCATATTGTACATAATCAGGTTTTATTTTGACAATGTCAGGTGCAGAAGCACAAGTTTTTATTTGTTTTTAATTTTATTGGGGAGGGAATTATGTCAGCGGTGAATTCAGAAAAAGTTCTCTGTGGGTAGCATGATATCATTTGAAGCAGAGCTTACTCATTCAAACGCGCCAAAAAAAAAAAAAAAAAGTGTGGAACAAGTAAGAGAAGGGGGTGGGTTGAGTTGTTGTTGTTGATGATGTCACAATTTGGTATTTTGCGTTTCAACAGTAAATGCAAGGGTCTCTCAACTTCCGAGTGACTGTCAAACTGTAAGCAAGCAGTGCATTGAACTGTTGAACCCCAATTGAAGTGTTTGAAGTGTTGATGTTTATTGATTTATTATGCTTCGGCACCTCCATTAATTTGTTGTTGGTCACGCTTCGCATGCCCCCATCAACCGCACCCACTACGTCAAATTCGTAACGTAAGGCTGTCTGCCGAGACTAAAACGAAAGGTAAAAGCCGAAACGAAAATCCAAGTTGACACGTCTAAAAGCCTACGTAGCCAACTTTTTGTTGTTGCTATTGCGCCTTATCTTTTACTTTCAATGTGGATCGAGACGCGCTCTCCCTCTCTGTCATTCCAGAAAACTTGTTTGACCCATGTTTCTCGCTCTCTCTCTCTCTCAGTCAAGCTCTTCCCCCCAGCAGAATTGGAGGCGGCTTTTGTGTGTGACTTGTGTTTAAACTTCTTCCAGTTCTTTTACTGCTCTCGTGCCAGACGGTCGGCTGTATCGTCGTGTGTGTGTG
This sequence comes from Lordiphosa mommai, assembly GCA_018904225.1. Classification (NCBI taxonomy): domain Eukaryota; kingdom Metazoa; phylum Arthropoda; class Insecta; order Diptera; family Drosophilidae; genus Lordiphosa; species Lordiphosa mommai. Next base: position 38,324 of record JAEIFT010000489.1, on the reverse strand, counting down.
TGTGCCAGTGTGTGTGTTTGCCTAGTTTATTAACTAACGATTTTCTTGGTTAATTACAACTAAACACGCCAAGAGTGATTGGATTTATTTTTTTGAAATTTTTGGCGCCAAAGTTTGATTCAAGAAAAATGGCCGGTGGCAACAAACGTTATTCCCGCAACAATTCAAATGGCAACTTTCAACAGCTGCCTGAACGTGGCCCAGGTAAAACTCATTTCCACTTGCTTATCACCTTGTTGTCCACGTTGTCCACTTTAGCAAGAAGAACAAAAAAAAAAAAATCAAAGTCTTATCTTGTGGGCGAAGAAGGTACTGATTATACGGGCAACGTCAGCAAGCGCAGCCAACGTGGCCGAAAATCAATGAATTTTTTGGATTTTTCTTTTTGTCTACGTTGTGATTTTTATGGATTTGATTTTGATTGCCACGTTGGGCAAATAGTTTCAGCTTACATTGTTTAATTTTTTTTTGTATTTATAAATCAAGGTTATCAGTTGCAGTCGCAGTGGCAGTGGCAGTCCTGCTCTTATCTTCCTGACTTGCCATTCGAGCCACTTCACTTTCAGCTTAAACTTGTTTTCAATTTACTCTACAAAACCAGTTCCCAGGGCTTCCTTCCTTATTGCTTTACAACTCTGTTTGTTGGCTTTCTCTGTATCTGTATCTGTAGCGCTTTCTCAGTCAATCAGAGACAACCTAATTTTCAGTTGCATTGTCAACGCTTTTTATTTGTCTCCTTTCTAATTTTTTCTAAAATTGATTTGCATTTACATAATCTTCTCTTGGCTTAGCATAGAGCTTAGCAACGAAATATCTTTCCATAGAATCCAAAGAAACTAGTTTATTTCATCTGGAACTAACCCGAATTCATTGGAGCTTTAGCACAGCCGTATGCATGGTATTTGTTTAGCTGTCTGTATGTTCTTTTGTTTAGCATGTTAGTACTTGCTTTGAATGGTTGTGGGAGTCCATATAAATGATGGATGTAGAACTGGGATCAAGTGCGAAGAATTGTTGCTTAAATTTCATACTCAAAATTAAAAATTTGTCAAACAAAAGACAAGCGACTCCCCGATTTCTTATAATTTATTTTCCCAGTGATAACTACCCTGACATAGCTTCTAGGAATATACCATTTATTGCTTAAAGCATGACCAAAATTGTACACTCAGAAAAAAATTACATCCTTAATTTAGGTATTGGCGAGATTGAAAAAATATCGTTTTGTTCTTATATTTTTTGATTATTATGGTATTGTTTTTTTTATTACATGATGTATAAAATTTTTTAAACGAGAAGTAATAATTGACTGTGTGCCGAAAGTTTTAATACACTAGGAAAACTTTAATCCAACGGATTTAACTGGAAAAATATATATTGGATATAGATATCAGATATTTAAAATTTTTAAATCATTGATAATAAAAATTTGATACCATAAAAAAAACTTTTCTTAGTTAAACACATTTTCCGACCGATTGGTCCAATGGCAGCTATATGCTATAGTCATCCGATTTTGATCATTTTTTTTCATAATTATGTGAAAACATATAAAACTAATATATACCAAGATTGGGGACGATACGATAAAAACAAAAAAGTTTTTCTCACTAGAAGTAGTTTTTTGACCGCCCGTTTATATGGCAGCTATATGCTATAGTCATCCGATTTTGTTACATTTTTTCAGAATTGTGTGGAAACATATAAAACAAATATATACTACGATTGGATACGTTACGATCAAAATCAAAAAAGTTGTTCTCACAAAGACTTATTTTTCGACCGATCGTTCCTATGGCAGCTATATGCTATAGTGATCCGATTTTGATACATTTTTCAAGAATTATGTGGAAGCATATAAAACTAACATATACTAAGATTAGTGACGCTACGATGGAAAACAAAAAAGTTTTTCTCACTAGAACTAGTTCTTAGACCGATCGTTCCTATGGTAGCTATATGATATAGTCATTCCGATCCGGCCGGTTCCGACATATTAGTTGCGTGCAGTAAAAAGAAGACTCTGTGCAAAATTTCAGCTCGATAGCTTTAAAACTGAGAGACAGACGGACAGACAGACGGACAGACGGACGGACGGACAAGCGGAAATAAACTCAGCTCGTCGTCCTGATCAAGAATATATATAGTTTATGGGGTCGGAAATGAATATTTCTATGCGTTACAAACTTCTGGGCAAAATTAATATACACTTTTCAAGTGTATAACAAACAATATCCGAAAAAAAATCATATATCTTGTTTTAAGTTAATTTATAATCCCGAGACGAACTTAAAACGAGAGCGTAAGTTAAAGTTGACTCTGCTCGACTTTGATATACCCTTTACTTAGGAAAAGGATTCATTAAAAATCGTTTATTAAATCACAAAATGGCAAATTGACATTCAAATGCAAGGTTGGGTTCACACAGTTCGACGCATGAGTGTTCGATACTGCCAAATGACAAGCTATTCACAATGAAAATATTACAACATAAGGGGCCCACTAGATTATCATGTCTCATGCGTCGAGCAGTTTGAACCCAGCCTTAGACTCTAACAGTTGATGTTAATATTAACATCATATGTAAAGATAAATATTTAGTTGCTTATTGACATTTATATATCTGTTAGATATTGAGCTTATACATAAAAATGCAAAAGGAGAGCTTGATATCTTTAAAATTGTAGAAGTTATTCAATATTTTCTACTACCCCAAATTTGATACATACATGATCTGTGTGCTGACAATACGATTCTACTCTGAACTAATGGTAGCTCAGCTTTTATAGCTTCTGCACACAAAAAAAAAACGTTGGTAAATCCGACATTTTTCATTGGTAAATCCGCCAATTTCCCATTTTGTTTTTCGCCCAACAATTTTTCATTTCAAAAAATAAATGGTTTCCACTTTTGATTTTCAAAATTGTTTCCATTTTGATTTTAAAGTGTTTTACTGAAATAAAAAAAAAAAAAAATTTTGTGAAACAGTTTTCTCTGGGTTGTGTGTGTGTTTTTGCACACACCAACAACACAACCAAACCTTTACAAACAAAGTCGGTCTTTCCCCGATGCTGAAACTTGAATTCGTTTGTTTCTGAAATTTTTTTATTTTTTTAATATTATTAAATCTTTACCTTGTCTGGGACTCGAACACACGACCTCTGGGACACACACATACTGAAAGACAAACGCCTCAACGCATTCGGCTACTGCACGCTCGCGAAAGAATTGAGCGCAGAGCACATGTTAAGCTGGTGGTGGTAGCCGACCAGGGTTTTTTTTGTTTTTCTGTTCTATTTTTAGCATATCGACTTGACAAAAGTCGCACACAATTGATCAAAATTGCGAACATTTTGATTCTTTATGGAAATCAAAAGTGAACTTGTAATTTGAAGGCAAAAGTGTCTGCTCTTTAAAATCAAACAATTACGCAGTTGATTGAAATGTCGTTTTTACGTGTAGATTGGTAAAATCAAAAAAAAAATGATTAATTACAATACTTTTAGCCAAAGTTGAAAAATGTGATTTTTAAAATTTTTTTTTTTTTGTGTGTGAGATCTAGGTGTTCAGACGGACAGACAAACTGGATTAACATGACTATTATACAGGTCTGTGCCCGTTTCTGATTCTGATCAAATTATGCGGAGTCGGGATTGGTTAATGTTCCCGTGTTCAAAAAACCAATTGTCTTATCCGATGAATAATTTCAAGTTCTCATTTATCTTCATCCGACTGTCTTGATGGCAAAATATGTAAACCTAATTGTCTAATTGATTCTTGAAAAGAAGAACCTTTACGAATTCCGATCTGTTGAATTCGGAAACGAGAACAGACCTAATACAGTTTATTATATCGAAAAAGCTTCCTTATGCCGGTAACAGACATTTTTCTCTACGAGTAACGGATATAATGAGAAATTTGTTCTCAGACTTGGAAATTCTGAACTTAGCCAGCTATAAGGATCGATTGTACTCAAATTTACTCTGTTTGAAACTTGTTAGGAAGTGATTTGCCAAGCTGACTAATAGATAGCGCCTTTTTATATGATTGTTATATGAGAGCTTTATGATTTTAGATCATTTTGAATTTTCGATTCCCGATGTTCCCCATGCGGAATCGGAATTGTTAAATGTCCGTTGTGCTTTTTCGACTTTAAACTTAACATTTTTTTTATTAATCTTTGTTTGACACTCTTGCTGGAAAATAGTTTCAAGTGAATTCTTTATTTGTAAAAATCATAGCTCATCTATTCCGACCGATCGAATGCGGATTGATTGAAATTTTCAGTGTGACCGACTAATTATATTATACAAACGTAGAGTGCCTACCTTCAGTTTAAAATAAATATGAGTAAATATGAGCGAGAGATTTAAATGTATTTCTTTACTTTTCTTTTAAAAGGTTTGAAAGATTTTCCCCAAAATAGAGCAACAACATTGTTAATCGAGTAGTGTGACCATCGATATGGTAATTGAAAAATACCACAAAACTCAATATTTGGTGAAATATCTTAATAAATCTGGTCACACAAGACTTACGTTCCACATTGAAGTAATATATTGTTTATATAATTATTATTGTCCATATAGGGCTTTAACACAAAATTTTATATTTGCTCTTTGTTACATTTTGATTTTGTACTAGAGGGGTGCGCGTGACGTGAATTTAAACGTTCACGTTGCGTTATGACGTTTCACGACGTGATGTGAAACAGCGTAAAAACACAGCGTGCATTCGTTATTCGGGCATGTTTATGATATATCTCGTGAATATATACTTACGATTTTTTTTTATTATATTTGATTTTTAATATTATTCCTAAAACTCACTACTCGCAGCTGCTCTATACAAAGGGCGTAGTGTTAGGCCCATGAAAGAATTTACGCAAAAATTCGGGGTTGGTTGAAACAATTTGCGGTTATTTTTAGTTTTTATTCTGAACGTTCTTTATTTTAAGTAATTACTGTGCATACCAAATTTTTGATCTTAAGCATTAAATCCGGAAACTGCACTCAGTTGAATTTTATTCTCAAAAATTCTTTTAAACAAAGAAAATTTGTTTTGTGTTTATTTTAAACTCAAAAGGCCCAAAATTAAAATAAAATGATTGTTTGTATTCCAGTCAGACAATCTATTAATAAAACCCTTAACAAGTTTTTTTTTTGGATGCAATGAAAGTGGCACTGCAGCTATAGCTATTGTGTGTATCCATGAGATACTTTTCCAGTAAGGCACTGGCCAATGACCGTCTAATTCGATTGATTCTTAAGCGTTTCAATTCGTTTCCGTTGTTCCGTGTTCTCTCTCGCAGTCTCTCTCTCTCTTTGTTGTCCGGCAGGGTCCGGACAATTTTTTGTTTCTTGCTCGGGGTCCCCATAAAAACAATATTTCTCTCTAGTATAAAAATCTTGGCAACGAGGAACGTCCAACGGCGCAGCGCACGGCGAGCGATCTACACGAAAAATCACGAAATAAAAATGTCGAATAGAATTTGTGAGTTGAATTTGGGGTGGGTAGAGGGGAGGGGGCAAGGGGGGGCACTTAGTATAATAAGTATATAATGGCTAAGATGCATGAGCAACTAATGCTACCAATAATTACCACCTTTGCATTTGTAAGAAATTTATGCTACACACACACACAGAGAGATGTATCTCAAAGATTGCATAATTTGGTCGGAGCAAAAGATATATAGAAAAGTCTGCGTGTGTGAGTGAGCACACACATATCCGTGTGTATATTTTAGAATATTTCAGTCGCTTGTCAACTAAAAACTATATAAAAGAAAATTTTCAAATTCTGAGCACAGCCGAGTGACTGTCAAACTGTAACTGCTTTTGCAAAACTAATTTCCATTTCTTATTTTTGTGTACTTCCAGTGGAGTCCCTCATCTACTGGCGTGATGTGAAAAAATCCGGCATTGTATTTGGCGCCGGATTGGTCACATTGGTGGCCATTTCCTGCTTCTCCGTGATCAGTGTGTTTGCCTACTTGTCGCTGCTGACGCTGTTCGGCACGGTGGCCTTCAGAATCTACAAATCGGTGACACAGGCCGTACAAAAGACAAACGATGGACATCCCTTCAAGTAAGTGTGAAATGAAATGAAATAAAATATAGAAGTGTATATAGAACAAGGTAGCTTAGTAAATGCTGACCATCGACAATTTCAAACCCCAGAAATGGTTAAATGGTTTAATATAGGGTGGCTAATGAATATTGCTACCAAAATATTAAGTAATAGCTTCTGTTCTCGGTTATTTTCTTTGTTTTGATTTTGCTGACTGATTTTTTAAATAATTCATTTGAATTTAAAATTGTATTAATGTAGCATCATTCATTAGCCACCCTATACCTATATGATATATATCAAAGTGCGTTTTCCTAACCGGCTCAAGGTTAAGGTTATTGATGATTGGTTTGGTTTTTAGGTACAATATTTTGCATATATGATCTGATTGATATAAACAAAAATAAAGTCAAATATCATACCGCCGAACGGTAGAAAATCCCTTTAGAAAAAGATTAATAGATAGGAGAAAAGAAATATGCCAAAAGTTCAACGCGTAAATCCATAAATTTCACCATCGAAACTGCACACGTGTTTATCTGCATTTTAAATTGATGAATGCTTTGTTCTAATCGTATGCAAGTTTGTCGGTCATATTCTCAACCTTATATGTTTTGTTTTTTTTGGTGTATACCAGAAGGCTTCAACGAGTCGTAACTCGTGCTCGTAACTCTCGCAATGCTCGTTAGTACATTGACTCAGGACGATCGCCATAACAGATCATGCTAATTTAGGGCCATTTTCTTATGTTCATGATTTTCAAATCTAGGCGTATATTAAGAAAATGTATGTTGCCTACTTTAAGGGCGCGCTTGAAATATATTTGATATTGTTTGGCTTTCCAAATTGTAATTAGGCTTATAAAAAAATTCAAGTCTGAACCGACTGGAAATCCCTTTCTACAAACTGGTTCGGAACCGGTTTGGATCCTCGAAAATATCAAACTTCCTATAACCAACATTCACACTAAATTTCAAGTTTGTAGCTTAAATAGTTTCTAAGGTATAGCTCTAAACTACATTTGAACCGGGTTAAATTGATCCGAAGCATCTTTTAAGCAGTCAAAATACCAAACTTCATATTAACAACTTATTCTTAAAATTTTATAAAATTATCGATAGTTGGTACCATTGTTTTTTCAAAACCAACGATCGTTTTCGATAGTATGTTAATTTAATCGCTTAAATTAAAAAGCAAAACAACTTACAAAATTTTTCCGTCACTTTTGGAGAATGTAAGTTCCGATATAAATATAAACCATACATTTTTAGGAAGCTCTGATGCTTGCACTCAAATTATTGTAAAACCCTTATTTTTGAACTTAGAATCCGAAATTGTGGCCATTCTTTTGTGATAATAAAATTAGTTATAATATTTTCGCTTATAGCTGAAAATTTGAGTTAAGCTAATATTTTATTACTGTTCTTTAACATATTTATTTTGTCGGCAGTGAATGGTAGCGAAGTGATTTTAGTGGAACATAAGATATCGAATCATCTTTTTATTTTATTCTCTCAATCATAAAATATAAACTTGTCCATCTTTAAGGTGATTTAGATTCCTGAACACGTTTCAAATTTTTCTTCGCTATTAAGGCTGAATTTAATAACCTTACAATGAATTTAGACTTGGAAAATAACGTTATTCAGCGCAAATTATCTTTTTCCGATTGATGTCTAAAGTTAAAAAAAATACTGTATCATAGTGCTACCGATGGTGACTTGAGAGGGCCCTTCCATCATTATTTCTTCAACTCTGGTTCCTACTGGTTCAGAAGCAGATTTGAGCTAGGGATGGGCGGGGTAAAAGCCTCAGGCGGGTCAGAAATATTTAGAAATCTTTGGGACCTAACAAGATAAATTTATAATCACGAAAGTAACAAATTTCCATATGTTTTTCTATTGAACTCGGAAATTTAGGGATTCCCGCGGTAATCCCGTCCCACGCCCATCTCTAGTGTGAACCGTATAGGGTCTGAATTTTAATTTCATAGCTTAAATAGCTCGATGTTTTGAATACAGTATTAAAGAAACAAAATATCTAATCATATGATTAACCTATACATCGAATTTTAAATTTGAACCATTTCAATCCTGTTCGTAATCGGTCTTTACCCTGTAGTTCGGCTGCACTGGTGCAAACCTAGTGATTCCGCTAATGAGGACCGGATACCGACCTAACCACCCGCCATGTAATTTGGTAACGAATTTTGTATGGACATGTCCGCCAAATTCACCGAGCGGTGAAAAGGAGTTACTGCAGTAGTCACTACAAAACTGAATGAGACAAAATTTACTTTGCAATTTTTTTTTTTTTTAAATTTTGACTTGTCTGGTATTTGAACTCACAACATTGGGTAGTTTGAATGCGAACGACAGCATCTTAGCGCATTCGGCCACCGACCCTCACGCGTGAGGCGCAGCCAAATGTAACATAAATGCGTGAAGCACTGAAAGTAGTCGGGCGATGATGGCTCAGGGGTTAAGACCGTTGCCTAGAAATACCGAGGTCGTGGGTTCGAATCCTATAGCAAGCTAAGATAAAAAAATTTTTTTTTTTTGTGGTGTTTTAAACCATTTATTTTATTTTTAAAATCACTTTTTGACCTAAATCGATTTTGTGGCCCTTTTTGATGCAAATTAAAAGGCAAACAAATATTAAGCACACGCCACAACAGCAACGCCGAATTTGTCCGGGCTGCCGCACACTCGCTGCATCACCCATTGCATTACCTGCCGTTAACGACGTGACTAACGAAAAGTTAACGCATGGATTCGTTAAGCAGGGTAGTCACTTGACCCCAGCAGAACTACAGGGTAACCACAAAAATGTCTAAATCTATACTACTTTTGAGCCGGTTCAATCTAGTTTGAAACCGGTATTGAATCAGTGTACAATGTTTAACTTTATATTACCAACCTTTACATCGAATTTCTAAATTATAGAACAAATATTTACTGATTTATGGCTTGGAACCGGTTATGAACCAATTTACTGTAGTATAGGGCAAAGGTTATTAATTTTACTGAATATGTTCACTTGTACTTTTTTATAGAGAAAATATTATGAATTTGTGCCAGGGTGTTAAACCGAAACTCGAACCGGAAACTTAAAACCAGAACCGTAACCGTAACCGTTATTATTTATTTTTTCAGAACCGGTATTTCGGATCCTTTATTTTTGGAACCTAAATGTCCGAAAAAACCGAAACATTGTACCGGTACAGTTTTGGTTCTGAGATTTTTTTTTTTTAATTTCAGTTTTATTGCTTTAATCAGTGATTTTCTCAGGGTAAACGGTATCAATAACTTATATATGTGAGGTTAAGGAACCATCTGGTATAAACTGAAATTTTCAATAAAAATAACAATTTCATCTTATTTTTTGCATCTATTTTGGTTCAATAATTTCTAAATATTATTAATTTATCCTTTGTTTTTGTATTTAGCCTAACAGTATATTTTACATTTCATTAGATATCAAAAGTTCTTGTTGCTCTTCCAGTTACACAAGTATTATTAGGGCATTTGTTTTCTGGGGTAAATTTTATTATGTTTAATTTTCTAATTTTGTAAATTTGTTGTTTTTTTGTACAGAGAATATCTCGATCTGGATTTGACGCTTTCTCAGGATAAGGTTCAGAATATTGCTGGCGTGGCTGTGGCACATATCAATGGCTTCACTGCTGAACTGAGGCGTTTGTTTTTGGTTGAGGATTTGATTGATTCGATTAAGTTTGGTGTGCTGCTGTGGGTGTTCACCTACATTGGATCCTGGTTCAATGGCATGACTTTGGTCATTTTGGGTGAGTTTAAAAAAAAAAATAAAAAAAGAATTTAAAAAACTAAAACTAATCATTTTTCCAGCCTTTGTCTCGCTGTTCACCTTGCCCAAGGTGTATGAGAATAACAAGCAATCGATTGATACCTACTTGGATTTGGTGCGCAGCAAATTGACAGAGATTACCGATAAGTAAGTGAATCCTTTAAAATTTTAAAAAAAGAAAGACAAGAACTGATTTTCTTGATATATATATATAGAATCCGAGTGGCCATTCCCATTGGCAACAAGAAGCCTGTGACTGCTGCTGCTGCTACTACTGAGTCCGATAAGGACAAGTAAATGCACTTTCCCCTCGCCCCTCACACCCGCACTTAACAAACAGCAACAAAAACAACAACAACAACAACATGTGTTTATTTATTTATTAAGCATTATTTGAATGGTTTTAATATTCATCCAGGCATATTAATTATATATAAACTGAATACAACAAAAATATAGCAGCAATCTTTACATATTAAAAATTGTATACAAAAAAACAAGAAAGAAAAAAAAAAAATTAAATTTACATAAATGTAAAATCAAATTTCAAATAAACAACAACAACAACTTTAACAACAACAACAACAAGTTTTAACGAACGAAAAAAATGTAGACGCCTTAATGCAATTCTTAAGTTTAAACGAGTTCCAAATACAATTTCATCTCCAAAATTTCTTTTAGTTGATTTTCTTTTGTATAAAAAACAAAAAAATAAACAACATTAAGAACTATAATAAATAAAAATCAAATAAAAAACATAATTTTGTGTTTTCTAGCATTTTTAAAACTTGAATGTAAAAGATATATATATATATACACACACTCACTCACTCTATGTCCATCAAAAGCAACAGTTGGACCGCTTTCAAGGCCTTTTGTTGTACAATTTTTACACACGCGTAAAAAAACTAAATCAAATATTTAAAGCAAATTTATTTCAGTAGCTTAAAATTGTTTATTAATATTGTATAACTCTTTGTTGCTTATATTTAACTAAATTGTTATACATAAATATTTACATTTGCTTTTTATTATTTTTTAAGGCCCAAAAGAAAGCTTCATTCTTACACACACACACAAGTACAGATTTAACCCCCATTTAGATGTGGCGTTTTTTTCTCCTCTACGGATTTAAATATATGGAACCATAGATATTTTTGCAAATTAATATGTTAAATGTAAGTGAACAAAAATATTTCAAGTGTAAAAAACCAAAAAAAAAAAAAAAAAAAGATTTTTACTTTCCTTAATTTAGTGCAACTTTATATACAAAATATCTATGTATGTGTATGTGTGAGAAAAAGAGACAACAACAAAGAAAAAGAAAAAACACTTACAAACAAAGCGCCTCTTAACATATTTAACACTTAATTTAAACAGAAAGAAAGGAGAACAGCTACAACTACAAAGACAACAACAACAACAACAGTTTTGGTATGAACGTAATAATTTCAATAAAAATAAACTCTTATAAAATTAAAACAAAACTGACGGGCTATTTTATTTAATTTAAATAAAATAAAGCTATACTTTTTATAAACTTACTTTTGGGGGCAGGGGATATTCAGCGAAGACACGAACCAATTGCGAGTGCAAAATAAGCGCCTGAGAGTAGGGATATTCAGCGAAGACACGAACCAATGGTGAGTTCAAAATACGCGCCTGAGAGTATAGGCCTATGTCCACTCGACGCGAAACGGCCGCGAAATGAAAAACTCCATATAAAAAAAACAGCTGCGGAATTTTTCAGCGTTACCATTCCATATTGAGTGTCCACTCCGCGCGAAAAAGACTACGTATTGCCATTACGTTCTGTTAGCAATCACGTGGCGATTAACATACTGTTATCGTTTCATTTCGCGGTGACGTATGTAAAGAACGATGCGAAACGATATTTGTGTGTGGAAATTGAGTAAGAAGAAGATTTAATTGAAAATGAGCGCACCAAAAAAAGATTCGGACAGAAAGCGCCGCCTTATGGCATTTACTAACGAGGATAAGTACAAACTTATTAATGCCGTCGAATTCAAGAGCGAGATTTGGGATCTGTCTAAAAAAAAACACTCTGATTACAACGCGGTCACCGCAGCGTGGTTGTGGATAAGTGAAGATCTTGACAAAAGCGGTATATCTTTGTTTAAAAAAATCCCACAATCATCTGGAATAATTTAATTTAAAGCTATGGAATATTACTTTACAAAATTATCAAAGAGAGTCAAAACAAACGTATTGGTTGCTTACAAATCATGCTTTTAAATGATCAAAATGTGCACTTTTATGGATATGGATTGACCCAGTGTCTGTGCTTTTTTTTTTTTGCTGGTCCTCTTCCTACCATTCCTGGTGGAGGACAGTTTCGCCACATTTAGTTTCAACAATAAAAGTTCGCTTGAATGATAAAAATATTCAAAAACATTAATATATGCAAATAATGTACTAACCGTGTATCCATCCTTCACTAAGTTTTAAAATCGCAATTTTATATTTATTTTGTTTGCAAACGGCTTATTTAACAGTTGCCTGCAAACTAACAACGCACTAACAGCACAATGTTACTTCGAATCGTAATTACAGCAGTTTAACAGAGTCTGTTAAGTATCTGCGAAATATCAACTTTTTCGCGTGGAAATTTCCGCGTCGAGTGGACATAGGGCTTATGCCATAAAATTTTCACTTCCTTGGGAAAAATTATAAGTGAGGAAAATGATTCCCACATCCTTTGATGCCCTTCGAACAGAATTCTTACCAGGATGCAGAGAAACCAAGTCCCAACCAGGGATATATGCCAGTTATAGGCAAATTAAATATTGTCCTTAAATTACAATAATCTTCATAATTCGGCCATTTGAAGGACTACCAGCATGTCCTTTGTTCAGCAGCTAGTCCTTGTGAATAAGCATTCGATGGCATCACCAAATCCTGGATTATCCTTCAAACACACCAACTCCCATATCCTCGGCCAGCAACAGGATCAAATTGATGTCAAAATAATTCTACTTCGAAGGACTCTCATCTGTCCAAAGCACACGCAAATAGGCCTGCGGATAGCTGAGATTTTAAGCATTTTGTGTTTTTGTTAATTTAACTAATTTTAAGAAAAAATCCATAGCCTGCTTCAAGGGGCAGACATTTAATAGTCGCCTGCTAGTCATTGCTTGTTCAAAATTATGCAAAATCTGTTTTTGGCAGCTCGATTGGCTGCCCCTTGAGGGTATGCAATGAAAATTTTTGCAACTTGAAATTTTGGTTATGGCCACCTACTACTAGGTTCTGTTGGCCTGGTGTTTTAAAATTTTGCAAATTCAGTTTTGGCAGCTCGAATGGCCCCTTTAGGGTATGCAATGAAAATTTCAGTTTGACCAGCCCTAGTGAAATCTTAAATTCGTCCTAGCAGGCGTATATCCTGCCGCAGGACATCGGGATTTGGTTTGCCCGAATCCTGGATCGATTCTGATCGTTTGCCATCAAAAAATATGGGGGTCATCTAGGAATCCAGGACTTGTAATTTTTCAGCCTCGGCCACGCTAGAAATAGGCCAAAATCCTAAAATCCCTATTTTCTCAGCTATCCGCAGGACGATTTGCATGTCCTTTGGCCAGATCATAGTCCTCGATAATAGAATCATTTTGCCACCAGTTTGGTCCTGATCCTGGCAAGGATACGGCCGCTATGGCCTATTTTAGTTTAAGGAAAATGCCATAAAAACTCGGCTCCTGGAAGGATAATCCAGGATCTGTCGATGCCATTCGTCATTAATTAGTAAGAAATGTATACTGGCCAAAGCGCATCCTTGTAGTCCTTCAAATGGCTGAGAAAAGGTGGGTTTTGCGGTTTTTTGACATTTTTGCTGGCCCAACCCCTTGCAAAAATTTCAAGTGCCCGGGTCCTAGATGACCCCCATATCCTTTGATGCCAATCGTTCAGAATTGTCCCCAGGATTCGGGGAAACCAAGTCCCGATGTCCTGCGGCAGGATATACGCCAGAAATGAGCAAAATAAATATTATCCTTGAATCACAAAAATGGTCATAGCTCAGCCATTTGAAGGACTAGAAGGATGTGCTTTGGTCAGCAGATAGTCCTGGTGAATTAGCATTCGATGGCATCACCAAATCCTGGATTATCCTTCCAACATTCGAGAAAAAAGATCTATTGTCCAAAACTAAAATAGGCCCTAGCATACGTATCCTTGCAAGGATCAGGACCAAATCAGTGCCAATCGATCAGAATCGACCCCAGGATTCGGGGAAACCAAGTCCCGATGTCCTGCGGCAGGATATACGCCCGATATGAGCAAATTACATATTATCCTTGTATTACAAAAATCGTCATATCGCAGCCATTTGAAGGACTACAAGGATGTGCTTTGGTCAGCTGATAGTCCTTGTAAATAAGCATGCGATGGCATCAATAGTTGCTGGATTATCCTTCCAACAGGCGCGTTATAGGGACTTTTCTTTTAAACTGAAATAGGCCATAGCTCCTGTACCCTTGCCAGGATCAGGACCAAGTTGGTGTCAAAATGATTGTACTCCGGAGGAGTATTATGTGGCTAAAAGACTTGCAACTAGTCCTGCGGATAGCTGAGATATTTAGGATTTAGTGTTTCTTTTCTAGCAAATAGGCCATATCTCAGGATCAGGATCAAATTGGTGGCAAAATGATCGCACTCCGGAGGACTATTATGTGGCCAAAGGACTTGCGAATAGTCCTGCGAATAGCTGAGATATTTAGGATTTAGTGTTTCTTTTCTAGCAAGGCCATATCTCCGTTATCCTTGCCAGAATCAGGACCAAATTGGTGTCAAAATGATTGTACTCAGGAGGACTATTATTTGGCCAAAGGACTTGCGAGGAGTCCTGCGAATAGCTGAGATATTCAGGATTAAGCGCTTTTTTTCTAGCAAATAGGCCATATCTCCCTTATCCTTGCCAGGATCAGGACCAAATTGGTGTCAAAATGATTGTACTCCGGAGGACTATTATGTGGCCAAAGGACTTGCGAATAGTCCTGCGGATAGCTGAGATATTCAGGATTAAGCGCTTTTTTCTAGCAAATAAGCCATATCTCCCTTATCCTTGCCAGGATCAGGACCAAATTGGTGTCAAAATGATTGTACTCCAGAGGACTATTATCTGGAAAAAGGACTTGCGAATAGTCCTGCGGATAGCTGAGATATTCAGGATTTTTCTAGCAAATAGGCCATATCTCCCGTATCCTTGCTAGGATCAGGACCAAATTGGTGTTAAAATGATTGTACTCCAGAGGACTATTATGTGGCTAAAGGACTTGCGAATAGTCTTGCAGATAGCTAAGATATTAAGGATTCAGTGTTTTTTTTTCTAGCAAATAGGCCATATCTCCCTTATCCTTGCCAGGATCAGGATCAAATTGGTGTCAAAATGATTGTACTCCGGAGGACTATCATCTGGATAAAGCAATTTTTAAGTATGGCTCATTATTAAGTCGGTTGGGCGGGAGGTGGGCTGCTATTTGACCTTTCCCCTTCCATAAGAAAAGGACAACATTTACCATTCAATATTTGTTTAATATTTAATATGACTTCAATTTCTTCTTCTTTTTGCCTAGCTACAAATGGAAACGTTTTTTCTTTTTTAATATATATAATGTATAACAATCAATATTTTTCCATATATATATATATATATATATATGGGTGTGTGTTTCTTTTTTAATATAATACAAATACAAACATTTTATTCATTTACAATTTAAATAAGCAAACAACGCTATATGTATATATGCTTTTATGTATATATCTGACTTCAATTTGAAATATGAATACTTTTTTGTTGTTTTAATTTAAAATTTGTTTATGCGCTTCTCACGCACATTTGATTTGTTTAACCTGATTATATTATAATAGTACAATTTGTTGAACATTTTTGATTATAGATGTTTGATTTGGAGAGATAATGATAAAAATTTTCATTGGAATGCAATTTGAATAAATTTGGCCAATTGGTTACAACAGCAATGCATATAGAATGTATATATCTTTGTTTTTGTTTTTTTGATATGATCATAAATCACAACAACATGTTTTTGTTTCTATCAATATCAATATCTTTTTTTTTATATATATATATATTGAAGTAGTTGCTAATGTACAAATTTTCTTTCGAATAGGGGCATAAAATATCAATGGCGAGACTGTACATAGGTAATAATTAACAATGGTAAAAGTTTAAAAAAAAAAAAACAAACAAAAAATAAACACTCTTTGGAACAATAGCAAAAACTTGTAGTATAGTGTAAGTATAAGTATGACGAACGGCAACGTGAAAAGTGTCAGTCTTCTGCTAAAAATAAAAAATAAAAGAAACTCTAAATGTTCTCACTTTTTTTTGACTGTAGGCATACGCTGGATACGGGGGGATTAGGCATTGTTGTTTTCGCGACAGCATTGTATGCAGTCCATGCAGTTATGCTACCTATTGCCATCATTCTTTCGGCTCATATTCGATGAGGTCAACTGTATCTGGAGAAGATGGAGAGATACATTTTGTTATATAAAAATTTAAATTTTTTTTTTTTTTTGGGTTTATTATATAAAGCCAGGCGCATGCAAGTGTGTGACATTAACTGACCTTGAATCCTGGTATTATTATTATTAATCGTTGTATGCTTAAGTCTAAGGTGTTTCAACTTCGTGTACAACAACAATAACAACACAGAAGGTGGCAGAGAAATAATTACAAACAACATTTAAAGTGAAGTACCAAAAAAAAACAGTGTGAAATAGTGAGAGAGAGAGACAGATAGAGACAGAGTGTGTAAAACTACTTGGTAACATCTTAATTGTCTAGTCACCCACCTGCAAGGAGCGTATGGTATCCAGCAAAGCCTTTTTCTCCTCCAACAATATGCTTATATCATCCTGGGCGGCCTTCAAATACGAACGCAAAATATCCGATTCCTGTTTGTTCTTTTGTCTGTTAAAACAAGTAAGAAATTTTTGATATGAGTATCGATGGACCAAATTGTGTGGAAACTTATAAAACTAATATATACTAGATTGGAGACGCTACGATGAAAATAAAAGTTTTTCTCACAACGATTATTTTTCGACCGATCGTTCTTGGGTATATTATGTGTCCGATTTGACATTTCAGATTATGGAGCATATAAAATAACATATACCAAGATTGGGGATGCACGATTACAAAAGTTTTTCTACTAGAACTGTTAGACGTCTTCAGCGATTGATAGTCACAGGCGGCGATCACGTGCAATTTTCGAGAGAAGTCTCGGGGACACGAAGGAAGAGACGCGGCGGAGATATATTGTCCGCAAGAAAAAGTAGGGGTCGGAAATGATATTTCGTTACAACCTGCAAATTAATATACACTTTGAATGCTGAATAAATGAAATTAAAATTGAGTTAGTCCGCATTTACACGATGAAGTTTCCTTCATGAAGTTTTTGTTTGTGGGGAAGAGGTGAAGAGGGGCTCGAGCAGGCAAAGCTTCATGACCTACCGCAGCGTGAAGCTTCTCGATCATTCCTGATGCAGGGTTGATTTTTGGGTTATTTGCTTATCGATAACTCCGGGTTGTCAGGCGAGTTGAAAAGAACTTACGATGCAACCTGCATCATAAACGCTGAAGTTTTGAAGATGCTTCAAAACAAAATCGAAGAGAGCTTCATGAAGCAAACTTCATCGTGTAAACGCGGACTTAGAATTTTTAGAGCGAAGCTCTTTAACGGACGTTCAACTAGGGGACTAGAACGAGAATAATTTTGACTTTGATTTCTTTGCGACAGCTTTTTGCGTGAGATTATCTTTGTTTTTGGGTTTTGTTTTTATATGCTGATATTCATTTGCACTAGAAAAGCACATACAGGGATGTGGGATCTGGAATCAGGGATCTGAGATCAGGGATCTGCAATGGTTCTCGGATCTGTGATCTAGGATCTGGGATCAGGGGCCTGGGATCATTGATTAGGGATCTGGTTTTTGGGGACAGGGATCTGGGATCATGGATCTCGGATCTGTGATCTAGGATCTTGGATAAGGGAACTGGGATCAGGGATCTGAGATCAGGGGTCTGGGATCGTTGATTTTTCGGTCTGGGATCAGGGGTTTTGGGATCTGGTATCAGGGACCTGCATGGTTCTCGGATCTGTGATCTAGGATCTGGGATCAGGGGCCTGGGATCATTGATTAGGGATCTGGTTTTTGGGGGATCTGGGATCATGGATCTGAATGGATCTCGGATCTGTGATCTAGGATCTTGGATAAGGGAACTGGGATCAGGGATCTGAGATCTGAGATCAGGGGTCCTGGGATCGTTGATTAGGGATCAGGTGTGTTTTTCGGGGTCTGGGATCAGGGAACTGGGATGGATCTCGGATCTGGGATCAGGGTTTTGGGATCTGGTATCAGGGAACAGGGACCTGGGATCAGGGATTAGGGAGCAGTCATCAGGGATCTGGGATAGATCTCGGATCAGGGATCTGGGATGGATCTGGGATTGAACTCGGATCTAGGATCAGGGATCTGGAATGGATCTCGGATCTGGGATCTGGGATCTAGGATCAGGGATCATTGATCTGAGATCAGGTATCTGGGATCAGGGATTTGGGATCAGGGATCTGGGACAGGTACACAGGTACACTATTTTCCAACAATTTCTTAAGCAAGAATTCTTATTTTGATTCTGATTTTTCTTCGTAAAGAGCTTCGCTCGTATCGTGTGTTCCACGATACACACTCCGTTTTTTTTTTTAGATTTTTTCTGTGATTTCAAACTCATGCATTGAGCAAAAAGTGAAGGAACAAATTTTTGTGTGACTCTTAGTACTTTCACAAAGTTGCTCCCAACTTCGCTATTTATCCACAGATTTTCATCATCAATACCTTATTTTTTCGTAAAAGTACAATTCGTCAGTGTAAAAGAAAAAACAATTTTTTGATTTTAATTTTCAACCGAAATTTTTTTGGTTTTTACTTTCGAACTACTAAACCGATTGGAAAATGTTCTTCAAGTAGTTTATTAGGCATTGCATACCCTTTGGATTAATACCTTGCCTAACTCCATCTCAAATTTCTAACTTGAGATATGGCTTCAAAGGTATGGGCACCCACCGAAAAGGTAAAAAAAAATTTCAACTCAAAAACGTATCCATACAAAAATTTTTGAAATTCATTTTTGAGTTTACCATTCCAAAATACATCATTAAAAAATAATGGCTTCAATGGGTCTTTTTTGCTGTAAACTAGTTGTTATCCATTTTATAATGATTATTTCTTACCTATAGTTATCCGTATTCACTTTAGAGTCCACAAGTTGCTTGCGCAATTGATCATTATCCAATTTCATTTGTTGCATAACCAACTGCATCGAGAGCAGCTCACGATCGCGTTCACGCGGTGCACCAAATAAGGCATTGCCCAGTGCCTGATGCTGATCGGCACTCAGATTGGTATCTGCATAAAATTCCAATTGGTCAACGTCTCTTTAATGTGTTAGATGGACTCACCTATGGGCTGTATATTGAGTACACCGTTACGATCACGCTGCAAGCGCATGCGACCAATGCATAAATTAATGGGCACTGGACCCGGTGAGGTAATATTGACTGGCGGACGATCTTCTAGCAAATTAATGCGTACATTTTCAAGATTTATCTAGAAGAAGGTTTAAAAAAACAGAAAAATGGAAAAAATGGAAATTAATTATCATTTAGGGTCGTTTTCTCAACTTCATGGTTTTCAAATCTAGTTGCTTTTTCAAAAAAAATTTGTTGCCTACTTTTAGATAGTACTTTTAGTTGTATAGATATTTAAAGGCGGCCTAAAAGTAGGCAATGCACATTTGCTCAAAAAGCACCTAGATATGAAAAACAGGAACATGAGAAAACGGCCCTTAGAGACGTTTTGTCATCTTTTTGCTTTTAAAATGTAAGTGGGTAATAAGAAAATGTATGTTGCCTACTTTTAGGTCGCGTGTAGACACAAGCATAGATGTGCTTAAAGCGGCCTTAAAGTAGGCAACAGTATCTCAATCTCCACCTAGTTTTTAAAAACCCTGAAGATGAGAAAACCGCCCTTAATCAATATTCTTACCGTTACTGGCATGGGCGGAGAAATAATTTCATCTTCAGCCAAATCCCCCAGGCCAATGACTGTGCTCATGGATAAATCCAAATTGATATCATTGACACGTATTTCGGCATGATGCGTAAACCAACTGAAAATTTGAAATACATTTGTTAATAATGAAACAAAAATGTTGCACTATAAATTATAAACAATGAGTGACCTTAAACCAAGCCTGGAAGATTAGTTTTGGGAATGAAATCAAAATTATTCTTTGAAACCAACTTAAACACGAATTCTTAAAAAAAAAAATCCTTAATTCGAGGTCGTTTTTCTTAGTGTTGGGATGCCACTGTAAGCGCGGACAGAAGCGTCAAGCGAAATTCTTTGTCCAAAAATAATAAAGGATAAATAAATCTCGAACCGAAATTAACTTAAAAATCGAAATAGAACCTTTAACCGAAATTCTCCACCTTAAATTTGGCAAAATTCATTGGCAAGTTCGGAAAATGTTAGTGGAATCCTTATTTTAAAGCCGATCTGTATATAATTCAGATTGTAAGCGTTTTGGACCAAATAAATCGAAAGTTAACTTATGTGTGAAAATCCACACCCAATGTCGAAAAATTGCGGGATGGGTTTAAGACCAGACTTAATTTTTGGGCCAATTTGTATGAAATTCGATTTGTGAGCTCAATGGACGAAATTAATGAAAATGAGAGACCACTGAAAACGCTGATGAGGATATCGAGGGATTTCCTGTTGGTACACTTGTTGTTTTAGAAGTAGTTATGGAATCAATAGAAGACCTCGAGTCGGCTAAACTCACTATCTAAACAATAAACAGGTCGCTAAAACACACAAGTTTTAATAAATAAAAATATAAGGCTAACATTGGCTACGCCTTGCAGATTTTGAAAGGAGCTACCATTGATAACAAAAAAGTTTTCTCACTAGAACAAGTTTTTTTTTTTCCTATGGCAGCTATATGCTATAGTCATCCGATTTTGATAAATTTTTTTCAGAATTGTGTGGAAGCATAAAAAACTAATAAATACCAAGATTGGTGACGCTACGATGGAAAACAAAAAAAATTTTCTCACTAGAACTAGTTTTTGGACCGATCGTTCCTATATGATTTAGTCATCCGATCCGGCCGGTTCCGACAAATGTGCAGCGTATTTGTATTTAAATACTTTTTGCAAAGTTTGGTCAAGATAGCTTCAAAACTGAGGGAGGAGATAGCATAGAAACAGACGGACAGACGGACGGACGGACGGACAGACGGAAATGATGAAGTGATGATCAGACCGTCATGCTGATCAAGAATATATATACTTTATGTGGTCGGAAATGCTTCCTTCTATGCGTTACAAACATCGTGACAATTTTAATATACCCTCTGCAAGGGTATAAAAAAAACTATTTTTGCATTTGGGAAAAATTAACTACCAAGGTCGGAAAATAGGAGTGAAATCCTTATTTTGAAGCCAATCTAATGAAAATTAATTGAAATTAAATGAAAAATACACCTTACCAAGGTCAATAAATGGTGATGCGACACAAAAAAATGAAAAAAAAAAAAACTATGTAGAATTTGGGAATATCCAGGTTCAAGGTTAGTTTCAATGGCGGCGCCGTTGTTTTAGAAAACAACTTTTTTATGCTCTACGGGAAAATGAACTAAAAACTATTTTTTCAATTTGGTATAATAAAATAATTTCTCATTCGAATTGGAGATGGGCGCGGGACGGGAATCTCGCGGGAGTCACGAATTTTCGGAAACTTTAAAGATTTATTTTCAGTGGAAATTATTTTGTAATTATAATTTCATCTTTTGACGTCCCAAAGATTTTAAATATATTTTCAAAATATTTCTGACCTGCCGGAGGAAGCATTTCAATTCGAGTCTCGCGTCCATCTCTACTTCAAATCACGTGTTCATAATAATTAATTAAATTCTTAAGTAAGCTCATAATTTGCTTCTTTTTTTTTCTTCTTGTTAGACGTTACCTTTGAATCCGCTTGCGATCAATGATTCCTTCAATTTCCTGTGGCATATTTAGTGTCTCCTCCAAACGTAAACGTATACAGGGTGGAGCCTCTGGATTATATGGTGCCAGA
The DNA here is from genome assembly GCA_018904225.1 of Lordiphosa mommai. NCBI lineage: Eukaryota > Metazoa > Arthropoda > Insecta > Diptera > Drosophilidae > Lordiphosa > Lordiphosa mommai. The sequence goes on along the minus strand of JAEIFT010000489.1, from coordinate 16,241 downwards.
TTCCAGGCTTTACAGCGTGCACCAAATTTGGTCTTTGGAGGCGGATATGAATAAGAAATATAATAAAATATGTTTTAAAATAGAGATTTAGATTTAGCAAGTCTTTTTTTTTTTGTTAACAATAAACCACACAACATGCAAGGCTACACAAGGCACACACATGCGTGGTTCTGTGTGTGTTTGTGTGTGTGTGGTGTATGTGAGTGTGTTTTTGTGTGGGTGAGAGTGTGGTGGTTTAATGTAAGCTTTTTGATTTAGTTGGGATTTGTACTAAAAATGTTAAGTGGATTTTTTAGTTAAGCAGCAAGTTAGAGTTAGTCTTCAGCTTTGAGCCACCAATTAGAGAGTTTATTGTTCAGTTCCCAGTTAGTGCTTTGTGGTTCCGTTTTTAGCCTAAATGTTTTGTAGGTAGATTAACCGCTAAGTCTCAAACAAGCCAATTTATGCAAATCAAAACGAAATCAAATCAAATAAATAAATCAAAATTAGTTAGACTATATTTATAAATATATATTTTTATATATGTAGCTTCCCTTGAATTATGGGGCATGCTCAAAACACATTCGAAACGAGTAACTTTGCCTAGGAAACTACATAATAAAATTGTAAATGCTTGAGAAGGTCTTTTAAGCAAGAAAACCAAAAAGGAAACATAATATTTTCTAAGAATATCTAGATCATTTGTTCAACTTTGAATTCAACCAAAACCAAAACCAAAATATAAACTAAATAATTAGTTAAGTAAGTATATTTATATACACAAAAAAAAAGATTAGCGTTAAATAAACAATTTAGCATTTTTCATAAAGTACTGAATTTTTCAATTTTGTATATTTTATACCTTATTCGCTTGATGCGCGATCTGTTTGAGTTGTTGTTGTAGGAGAGTGTTGTTGTTGTTGTTGTTGTGGAGTTTGTGTCATGTAAAGTAGTCGTATGTTAATTTACATTTGTTGTTGTTTTTGTAGTTGCACAATTGTTTGTTTTGTGTTTTATATATTTATTTTTTTTTAGCACACATTGAGATTTATATATATATATATTTTTTTTTTTTTTTTTTAGAGAGAGAAGAGAAAATATAATGAGAAAATGATTATATGAGAAAGTTATCTTACAGAAAGCTTATGTTATGATTAGGATGGCTGATAAATGGGATCAACAATCCTAGTCTTTAGAAATATATTCTTTTATTAAATTATAGAAAAAAGGCTAACTTCGGCACACCGAAGTTTATATACCCTTGCAGTGGTATGGACTTGGAAATTTTTTCTAAACAGAAAGGAAGCACGTTTTTTCCCCATATGTTCCATCTTTTTATGAATCAGAAGAGTTCTTTAGTAAAAGCAATCAAATAATCTTATTATTGCGAAATCGAAATAAATAAACCTAATTATCTCTAATTTACTACATTTACAGATTTTCGATATCACTGCACTTTAAAAGATATGTACCCATACATAATATTACAGATTATTAGATATCAAAATTGTACTTTCAAAAGATATGGTCCCATACATAATTCTTTAGTTCTTTTTAAAACATTGTAAATTGTTTCCCGAATAGAAGAATTTTCAAGAAATAGCTAGCTTAGGCCATCCAACGAGCGCGTTAATGACAAAGATGAGGTAAAGTTATTCCTAGTAATCAGGGAATAATTCCGGAATCGGAACCGTTCACCAAAATAAACCGTTTTAAGCCAAGTACCGGAATCGAAACCGCAGCCGATATTAACAATTTTTTGAGAACCGAAAACCGTTATAATAGGAACCGAAAAAAAGGAAACCAAACCGAAACGCTAATACCGGAATTGTTTCGGGTCCTTATTATTTATTTCATCAAATATATATTTCAACTGGTAAAATAGAAAAGAGTCTTACATTTTAGAAACTCGCCCTTAATGAATATCCAGAATCATATTGTCTTTTTAAGATGTATAAGATATGGAAAAAAATTTCTAAAAAGCGGAAAAACTTTTCTTTGGAACCGGTATCGGAACCGATATTCGTTTCGGGATTAATCATAGCTTGTAATCATTTCGTGATTGATATAAGAAAAGTTTTAATACCGAGATCTTTAGAAGAACTGATTTAAAGTCATTTCCTATTAAAAATACCAATATCATGTACGCTTGAAGGACTCAGTGCAACGTCAACTTCGGTTTAAAGTTAAATTTCCAAAATATGATGGCATAGCAATTTTATTTAAACATTTGTTTTTTTTTTTGAGAATAATACAAGCTCCATTTCTGAGCCTGCATTTAAGCTCCAAGACATTATTGTTTTGAAGAAGGTTCATCGGGCTATTCTTTAAATCACAGCCTTAGTTGATCAATCTATACTTTTTCCGTCCCAGTGAAGAAAATTTTTTTAGTTGAAATATTCCATTAAATTTCGGTGGCGTGAAAATTTATAGAACGCCGCATCGCGAAAGTTTTCCAATAAAAAGAAAGATACAGGTCGCAGGGTCCGAACTTAAATCGAATTTAATTTTAATTAAAGTGGTTTTTTTAATGGGTGAATTTAAAAAAAAAAACACCGAAGAACTTCAAAATTTTGAACTTTTTAAAACAACTTTACTTCAACTTGGTATAACAAATTCAACAATAGTGTAAAAACGCCCAGTGTGCTTTTTGTAGGATTTACAACACTACAAGAAGTTATTTACGCCCGAAATGAAAATATTCGGACGAAATTCATACGAATATAATTCATTTAAATTCACACAAATTCTTCTTCAATCTTTTCAATCTCAGAATATATAGTTTTGGGTGCCGATTACACGTTATAAAAAATGTTTAACCATTAATGGAAGATATTGTGGAAACGCATGTTTTAATAAATTAATTTTTTTGCGAATAGCTTATAGATTTATGTTTAAAATATGCCATTCGTGTTAGAGTCGTGTTATTTGACACGCTCCATCACAAACACTGTTCTCACCCTGGGGGCGAATTTTGTATTATTGAAAAGCCTCATATCATATTATTTGGCACACTTAGTTTTCAAACCGAATTTATAGTCAAACGGATGAAAAATATTAGTTTACCGAACATTTTCCCACCCATTGTCCAATTTTATTACTGACCGAGTTCAAAGTCAATCGGATGAAAAATGGTTCTTTCCATGCACAATTTATGGGCTTTTTTTATTCTGGGTGTCTAATTATCTTGCATGACGTGCTCACAAACCGAGTTTAAAGTGAATCGGATGAAAAAAAGTGTTTCCCCTTTAGCCGCTGCGTAGATTGCCAATCAGTCAGTCAGGACAAACTCTTTTTTGTTTTATATAGAGAGAAGAGATAAGGGATTGGGAGATGGTTCCTTTCAAAAATTATTATACCCACTGCAAGGGTAACTTAATTAACGTTCAGATTAAATATAGAGATATCGAAACATGCAGCAAATGTATGAAATTTGAGCAGAAAACATTTAATTTTAGATTTTAGGCAAAAACTTGAAAGGCAACAAAATTATTTTGTTTCTTTATATACAAAAAAAAAAAAAAAAGGAAAAACACAAAACAAATAATTTGAAGAAAGATTAAGTAATTTGTAAGTGAAATATTTAAACATTTTCGTCCTACCTGTAGCTCATCCCAGGGTATTGAACCACACTCATCACAAGAAACGGCAGCCACTTGCAAACGCACCGACGACTTGGGACCCTCTTGCTGGCGTATCAATTCCACAGTGGTCAATCTGAAACAGGAAAATTATCCATTAGTTGAGGATTTGATTTTAAGAATAATTTCAATTCAAGTAACCTAAAGGTAGCCATGGACACCAAATCTCGTCGTCGCCAGGTGCTGCCCTCGGATGGCTCTGAAGGCGAAGACATATTTGTTTTATAACCCGTTGGTTCCTCATACACCTCACTGGCAACCTCAACGGGCGAGGCCTTCATATTGTTATCCGTGGTAAACGGATTCAAACGGAACATCACATCCATACAATCCATGGTCTTATCATCGCCCATGACACTGGCATAATTTTCGGAATCTGAACTTAATTCACTTTGTATGGAGACTGTATCACTGGCATCATCATTGGGTGTGCCCGACTTAATGGCCGAATCAATGGAAGTCATAAAACTGGAGAAGCCCTTCTTCATGGACATTAAACCCGAATTAAATTCCTTGGTTATGCTGGGCACAGTGTCGACACCGCCGCCGCCAGCTGTTGAACGAGCTGCGGCACTTTTAGTACTCTTCGAGGTAGAGGAAATGGACTGGGTTTGCGATTGGGTGGAGATGCCCGTATCGGGACGTGAATTTTGACTGGGCGTGGAAGATGCCAATGTGGGAGTGCTCAGAATCTGCACATTGTAGCTAGGAAGAAAAGAAATGATTTAATAATTTTACTACAATTTTTAAATGCTTGAGCTTACCCATGCGTATTTGGATTGGAAATGTGTATGCCACTGTCAAAAGCCGGTGGTTCATTGGTAACTGGGGAAGGCGTTTCTACACTACCAAATGTATTGCTCTTCAATTGCTCCAATGGCGGTGGTGTGGGCCAGGTTATATTGCCGCCTGTCAAGTATCAGGGGGAAGGGAGACTTGAGTTAAATTTGAATCATTAAGATTTTCGTTAAATTTACGTTTAGTTTACAATATGGACTAAAAGTAGAGTTTGTTTGGTTTGGGTTAGTTTTAAATTTACAAAAATAAAACATGCGAGATATTGTATAAGAGAGAGAGAGAGAGATTGGAAGACTGAGAAAAAACCAATTCTTAGAAGCCAAATGGAACAAATTGAAGTAGGAGTAAGGTTAGGTTGCACTGGTATACCCTATAAAAAGTGAGAGTTATTTCTGTTAAACCATTTTAAAGACTATTAAAAACAATTTAATTTAATTCTACTTGAAACGAGCGTTGCCTTTTATACTTCGGGCATAGCTAACTTTTAGTGTGACCAGGTTCAATTTGAAATTTTAATTGGAATGGGCTTTTATAAAAATTTTTTTAAACCGTTAAGGAACAGTTATTTCTGTTAAACCATTTTAAAGACTATTAAATACAATTATACGAGAGTAGCCTTTTGTATTTCGATCATAGCCATCTTTTAGTGTGACCAGGTTCCATTTTGCATTTCCAATGTTTAACATCTTTGACTATAACATTACCCCCAAAGTTTTGTCATTTTATTTTTCTAGCACTAGAGAGAAGGTTACTCAATCAAGATTTTAAAAACTTTAAAAAGTGATAAGATCAATGACGGGTCTATCGGTGATTTTAACTCGATATTTCAAATTCTGAATTTCAGAAATGTCTGGAATGAAATGGTGGTGAGACCCCAAAAAATTACGAAAACAAATATTCTTCGAATGAACGCAACTTACAATTAATTTTGGAAATTTACATGGAAATAAAAATCGAGATCTTTTAAACTCAATTGAAAAAATAACTATGGATGACTTCAACGTTATTATTTCACATAAATACATTATAATTTGCGGTCTATTGAAGACAGATCACTTTTGATATAGGAGATTGTAGCGAAATGGATTGCCCTACGTTTACCTACGGTTTGATCCGGAGGTCGAACCTCCGGTCATAAAGTCGAAGGACGGTGTGCGGAACGGATCTTAAACTAATCGAACCTAAGGATTTGATTTGAACCTTGGTTCATAGCTTTTAGAACGTTAGATCGGTGAATTTAAGCAAATCGGATTACCTTGAATTATTTTTGTTAAAAAAACATCGAATTTTCCACGCTTCAGATAGGCAAAAAGTAATCTCTCCGCTTAAGTTATTATAATTTTTTCTAAAAAAAATACTGATTTGCAAAAGATGGAATCTTTCGATAAATTGATTACTTTAGTGCCAGATGATTTCTTTTGTCCCACTATTTATAAGATCTAAAAAAGTTACTTGGGTCATTTTCCGAGCGTTTTTTAAACAGAAGTGGTTCGGTTCCGTTTCAGGTTCGGAGGTGTTCGGTTCGGATGAAAGTACCATATTACCCTTTTTCCGACATCGCCCACGAACATCATTTGTTAAAATTGCCTCTTTTTCGAAATTTGCAATTTATGTTGCTAAAAACAACGTTCGATGCACCGAAGTGGTTTTGGTTCGGTTCACAGTAAAAGAAAAGTCGGAATTCCGGGTTCGAACCGGTTCGTTTCAAAACCCGCTTGCAGCCCTGTTTAAATTAATGTCAAATCGAACCTGGTCTCACCAAGTTACTTAGTTCAAGGCTGGGTTCACACTGTTTGACGCATGAGACATGACAATCTAGTAGGCCCTTATGTTGTCTTGTTTTCATTGTGAATAGCTTGTCATTTGTCATTCAAAACAATACAACATGAAGGCTTACTAGATTATCATATCTCATGCGTCAAACAATGTGAACTCAGCCTTAGTTACTGAAATAGAAAAGCAAACACTCGTAAAAAAGAAAGCCTTACTCGTCTTCATTCCATCTAATTCTCTATAGAATCAAGGAAACAAGGTCCACTAGGACCACCAAAATCATAGTCCATGGGGTATTATAAATGCGGATCAAGGATGTGCGGAAAAAAAAACAATGGGCGCGTTCAGCAGAGAGACACTTGATCACTGATCAGTTTAACAAAACTACTCTTATTTTAATACACTTGCAAAGTTTTATTATAATAATATTCACCTAAAAAAAAATAAAATTTAATTTTTCGCCTTTTTTTCTATTTATATTTTGGGATGGATAATAAGAACGATCGGTCTAAGAACTAGTTCTAGTTAGAAAAACTTTTTTGTTTTCCATCGTAGCGTCACTAATCTTGGTATATGTTAGTTTTATATGCTTTCACATAACACAGAAAAATTTATCAAAATCGGATGACTATATTATATAGCTCCCATAGAAACGGTCGGTCAAAAAACTACTTCTAGTGAGAAAAACTTTTTTGTTTTCTATCGTAGCGTCCCCAATCTTGGTATATATTAGTTTTAAATGCTTTCACATAATTTTAAAAAAATTTATGAAAATCGGATGACTATAGCATATAGCTGCCATAGGACCGATCGGTCGGAAAATGTGTTTTAGTGAGAAAAGTTTTTTTATGGTATCAAATTTTTATATCAATGATTTAATTAATGATTTAAATCTGATGTATATTTTATGGAGTAGTTTTTCAAGTGTATTAAAACTTCGGCACAGTCGAAATTAGCTTTGCCTTCTCGTGTTAGCATACTTTTAGGGGGTCTTGTTAAATTGACAATTTGAAAAGCTCCATGTAAATATCTTTAAAGTAAACCGAATCGAATCGGTTCCGTTCGTACGTCGACAAGTTTCTAAAAGGTTCTGTTTAGGTTCTAGTTTGTTGGTATTCTGTCCGTACCTGGTTTTTACGGTATACCGGTACGTACCGGTAGTACGAAATTAAAAATCTTTAACGAAGATTAATAGAACTGGTAGACCACACAACGAAAGTGGTATAAAGAAAATTAAACATTATAAACTTTACCTCAGAAAATGTCCTAATAAGAAGACAATAGATCTTTGATACTGATGAAATGTAAAAATTACAGTCAGATAACGTTACCGATCACAATTTAACCCTTTTTAGGTTAATCCATGGGCCCAGTGAACATTGTAAAGCAAAAATAGTAAAAAAGAATTTATGAACCAAAATAGATGCAACGAAAAAGAGAAATGTTATTTAGAAAATTCAGTATACCAGATTATAACTTTACTGTAGTTTTTCTTACTTTACCCTGTTTACCTGAGAAACCCTTATTGAAGTAATAAAAAGAAATTACAAAAAAACTCAGAACCAAACTGTACCGGTAATGTTCGGTTCTTTCTCTCGGTTCCAAAATAAAGGTTCCGAAATACCGTACAAAAATAAATATAACGGTATTCCGTTCGTTCGAGTTTCAGGTTCTTTTCGGTATACGGTCGATCGTCCGTTTGACACCCTGTATTTAACAAGAAGAAAAATTAGGCTACGTGAATAAGAATTATATCAGGAGGCGTTGTTCTAGAACACAATATGTACAAAAATGTATGCAAAGTAGGAAAACTTATTTGATTTTGTTCCATTAAGCTTGAAAGATCTGGCTCCTCTAAAATTTTAATAAAGTTGCCCAGCCTCAAAAAATAAAACATAAAAGTACATAGCAAAATATTACAGCATAAAAAAGGAAACCCAAAAGAAAACCAAACAGGGATCCTATTATTTTTAATTTATCGTTAGCTCGAAGGGGTCGTGGGTCGGATGGGTTGGTGACAACTACATTGGTGAGTTTATATATATATACTATTATTGTGTGATTGTGTGTTTAAGCTCCAACTAGTTGTATATATATATATATCAAGATCATAATCATTTGTTAGTTAGTTAGTTATTGTTGCGACTAAATTGTTTAAAACTAAAGAATTGCGTGTGTTATTTTTTTTTTTTTTTAGTTCGAGAGAGACAACAAAAAAAGGGAAATATAATTTCTTACTATTCATGTGTAAATCATCACCCAAACTAGCTGAATCGGGTACGACACTTTCAGCATCACCACCACTTGATTCCTTACCAGGTGTTGGCGATGGCATCACGAGCGTCACCTCGATCTGTGGCACAACGCAGCCAAATATAAGGGACTTTTGTTGATTTTGCTGTTGAGAGAGGAGAGGAAGAAGGGGAGGAAGAGGTGATAAACGGGGGGTTAGTAAAAATAAAAATAAAAATCAATTCTCCATTTTGCTTACCTTTTGCAAGATGCGCTCGGCATCCAGATTCAAGAAGGTGGACATCTCATTGAATTCCTCGGCCAGTCGGAGCAGGAACAACAATTGATAATGATCGATTTGTAGGCTAACCAAATTGGATATATGCGCTATGGCATGCATATCGGCTGTACGTTCGGTGGGATTGGTATTAACTGACGTCGGTACACGCACATCCTCATCGCTGAGAAAGGGATTGCGCGGCAAGGGCGGCAATGTGGGCAGTGGAGCCAAACCCAAACTCTTCATGCTTTCATTCTCATCATCGCCCACCTCCAGCTGAACCTGCGCTGTGCCAGAATGCAGCCACAATGTAATGGGCACTGCATCCACAAAGGGTATGGCCTTATTTGGACCCAAAGAGCGGGCACCCAGGAAATCCACCCAAACGGGATCCAGTTTAATGCACCAAACATCTCTGGGCTCCGACCACATGGCATAGCGCGAAAGATACTGCGTGGAGGCGGATCGAGGCAGTTGTTGGGTTAAGTCTGTGATGGGTGACATCATGCAGACATCCGAGGCCGCCACATGGGAGAGTATACGATCCGTTACAATGCACATATCCCCCTCAACCGAGGGAAAGCCCGAGCCAAAGACCAGTGAACCCTCCTGCAACGAATGCAAAGCCTGAGCCAAATCCGCCCGAGAGCTGCCCATTTCACGTATATTGGTCAAGGCAAAGCGAGAGATTTGAATTTGCATTGTCTTGGGACGATCCTTTTGATTGGGTGCATCCAGGGCTGCCTCCATGACCACACGCGGCATAATGGCTTCCACCTTGACATCCATGTACATCAGATTGGGCTCCTGATCCACATTCATCTGTGTGCCATTGGAGCCATTGGAGGCAATGGAGCCGCGTGTGCTCTGCAGTTGTTGTTGAGAGCCCACGCTGGTGCGTAGCAAACTCTCATGAAGATTGAGGCCAAACGAATTGAGCCAAAGTATGGAGCTGAGATCAAAATGCATTTGCAGTGGATTAACATGAACAAAGATTTTGGAAGGCGGCACTGTAAGAGTTAAAAAAGAATTAAAATAAAAAGACAATTGGCAGCATATAAAACTTACATGGAAATACAAAATCCCCCGGATAATAGAAATACGTATATTCGGCATGCACTATGGGCATCTCGGCGGGAAACGAATAACGATCCTTATCACCTGGAAACAAATTTAAGAGTTAATTCAAGTCTTAGCAATCACTAATCACAAATGATCTCTGGTACACCAAAAACGAAAGGAGTTTTTTAAGCAAAATGATATTCACCTGAGGATTTGCTTTTCCTTTTATGTTGTGCTACAACGATTGCCAAACGATTTTAACACAAACAACAACAACAACAAAAGCATTTTAACAAATGATGCATGAGTTTCAATAATGGTTAAGCACAGGAGAGAAATTCGTTTTGCATTAGTAATTAGTTAGATGAATATTATGTGGCAAGTGTAAGAAGGTCAAGGATGCGTGTGTGTGTGTGTGGTTCAGCAAATTAAAAACAGAAGCAAAGCTAACTTCGCATTATACTTGAAAAACTTTACCAACTGATTTAACCGGTAAAATATATATGAGATAGATATCAGATATTTAAAAAAAAATTAATGATACCATAAAAAAACTTTTCTTAGTAAAACACATTTTCCGACCGATCGGTCCTATGGCAGCTATATGCTATAGTCATCCGATTTTGATAATTTTTCAAAATTATGTGGAAGCTTATAAAACTAATATATACCAAGATTGGGGTTACTTACGATAAAAACAAAAAAGTTTTTCTCACTAGAACTAGTTTTTTGACCGGCCGTTTCTATAGCGCTATACGCTATATTCATCCGATCTTGATCAATTTTTTCCACAAATACGTAAAATCATCTAAAACTAATATATACCAAGATTGGTGACGCTTCGATAGAAAATAAAAAAGTTTTTCTCACTAGAAGTAGTTTTTTGACCGACTGTTTATATAGCAGCTATATGCTATAGTCATCCGATTTTGATAAATTGTTTCAGAGTTGTGTGGAAACATATAAAACTAATTAATGTTATCGATCGACGTTCCTATGGCAGCTCTAAGATATAGTCACCCGATCCGGCCGGTTCCGACATATTAGTTGCGTGCAGTAAAAGACTCTGTGCAAGATTTCAGCTCGATAGCTTTAAAACTGAGAGACTAGATCGCGTAGAAACAGACAGACAGACAGACAGACGGACAGACGGACAGACGACCAGACGGACGGACGGACAAGCGGAAATGAACTCAGCTCGTCGTCCTGATACAATATATATAGTTTATGGGGTCGGAAATGAATATTTCTATGCGTTACAAACTTCTGGGCAAAATTAATATACACTTTTCAAGTGTATAATAAATCAAGCAAGAAAGTCGGTCAAACCCAACTGTAATCTATTCTTTGTACCTGCCACAGTTTGTATATAATTGATAACTTTTAAGTAAAACTGCGTTCACACTGTTCGACGCATGAGACATGATAATCTAGTAAGCCTTCATGTTGTCTTGTTCTAAATGTCAAATGACAAGCTATTCACAGTGAAAACATGACAACATAAGGGCCTTCTAGATTGCCTACTTGACAGCCTTCCCATATTAACTGGACCGAATTTAACATTTTCTTTAGTTCGAAAGGATTATTTAAAAATCTATCTATCTATCTATTTATATTTATAGATATTTTTTAAAAATAAATGCAAAAGAAGAGCTTGATATCTATAAAACAGTAGGAGTTATTTAACATTATCTATTGCGGGGGCTAGGAATGGGTATAAAAATGCGGTAGAAAAGCGATAGTGGGCGGTGATATGATATTAAAATGCGGTTTTTCTGGTAATGCGGTGTATGTGGTTGCGCTGTTTTTGTGGTATAAATCATTTACTGAAGTTGCCGATTGCGGTAAAGTGATTATTTTGAGTGGGGTATGAAAATGACCGCATGAACGCATTATAAGTTTTTTTATACACTTGCAAAGTGTTTATTAATTTTGCCTAGAAGTTTGTAACGCATAGAAATATTCATTTTCGACCCCATAAACTATATATATTCTTGATCAGGACGACGAACTGAGTTCAATTCCGTCTGTCTGTCTGTCTGTTTCTACGTGAACTAGTCCCTCAGTTTTAAAGCTATCGAGCTGAAATTTTGCACAGAGTCTTCTTTTTGCTACACGCAACTAATATATCGGAACCGGATGACTATATCATATAGCTGCCATAGGAACGATCGGTCCAAAAACTAGTTCTAGTGAGAAAAACTTTTTTTGTTTTCCATCGTAGCGTCACCAATCGTGGTACATATAAGTTTTACATGCTTCCACATAATTCTGAAAAAATGTATCAAAATCGAACGACTATAGCATATAGCTACCAATCGGTAGGAAAATATGTTTTACTAAGAAAATATTTTTTATGGTAACGCGATCAAATTTTGATTCTCAATAATTTTGATTTTATAAATATCTGATATATTCTACCGGTTACATCAGTTGGAATGAACTTTTGCAAGTTAGCTTTGCCTTTCTTTTACACTAATGCCGGTTGCGATATATTTGGTATATAAGATATACATAATTTGACTCACATAACATATAATATTTTCGCCCACAAAGTAACATACGATAAATTTGCACACTTTTGAAAATTGATTCATTGACCCCATATATAAAAATTACACGAATAAAATAACATTTGGTGAATCTCAAGAAGGCACAAATATATGCAATTTCAGAGTGCGGCTTTTTTTTTGTCACTGGGTGTACGTAGAAAGTCAATTCCACATATTTGAAATTCACCAAAAATAGGGGCGGAAATTTTGTAACGATGCGATAAGTTGTGAATCAAAACCTTCGGTTCGATGTTTCTAAAAACCTGTCCGCAAAAGGAATCCAAAGCTTAACGATAAGTTCAAAAATCCGGACCGAACCTTCTTTAGTGTTTTGAGGAATTTGCAGCCTTGATATGTACGGATTAGACTGAACGTCTCCAGTATTTGTTTTTTAATACGGAAACTAGATAATTTTGTGAATTCTTTGAGCCCGGAACACAGAACATTTCCAATTTTAAAATTTTCATATTGAGAATGTTTAGTTTAAGGTAGAGGTTACCTTTCAATTTCCGTGATTTTCAGAAAGTCGTGGATGAGGATGTATAAATGGTAAGGTATATTCAATTATGTATTGATATTTTTGGACACGACGTTATCAACCAAAACTAAACCAAGCATAACTCTATTAAACCTATTCGCTGATACCGAAAGTAAAGGGGGAAAATGGTACAACGATCTAAAGGCATAGCGACATATCCCCGACGACATATCTCCGACCAGTACGTTTTTCCGTCGGAGATATGTCGCTTTTTTTCTGTCGGAAATATGTCGTTTCAAAACGACATAACTCCGATCGGAGATATGACGCTTTCAAACGACATATGTATCTCCGATCGGTGTTATGTCGATTTAAAGCGTCATATCTCCGATTGGAGTTATGTCGTTTCAAAACGTCATATCTCCGATCGTAGTTATGTCGTTTTAAAACGACATATCACCGACTAGTTGCAAACGACATATCTCCGATCGGAACCTTGACGTTTTGGAACGACATAACTCCGATCGGAGATATGACGCTTTTAAAAGACATAACTCCGGTCGGAGATATGCCGTTTGTAACTCGTCGGAGATATGTCGTCGGAGCTATGTCGTTACCCCGATCTAAATAGCTACGATCCTGAATCCCTAGCTTCGATAAATTTTGAAAACGGTCGACTATCCGAACCTTTAAGTTTCTGGATCAGGCCTTCTGCACTTTTAACATAAATACAGACAAACTTGATTGTGATACTTAATAACTTGAATATTTGTGGCCTAAAGAGAAGCCACTATACTTTTTGAAAGTGGCCTTAAATCTTTCAAATTTTTTTAGATTTTTAAACAATTTCGATAAAAGTTCTTTACATTGAATTCACATTGTTGGTGCTACCCACGAATTGCACACGAACCGCCGAGCCTGGTTAAGGTTTTTTTTTTAAAGCTTCACCTACCTGAAATAAATTCCTTGGGCATTTGTTTTTTACCCGAAGTGGTCACCCGATATAATGTGAAATCCTCAATTCTCAAAATGACACAAGAGCTCATCAATTTGGCCAAATTCTCCAAAGTGCTGCGTTGCTGAGCCGATTGTGTAAATTGACTGCTAGCCGATGCAGAGCCCGAACCGGAACCCGAACCAGCTGCCGCGGCTGCTGTGGGTGTGCTGCTGCCATTGGAGCCGCCACTGCCGCCTGCTCCAAATTGGGAACCCAACATGCTGGCATTTAACATAATGGGTGAGGCTGGGGTGCTTCGTTCCAGGGGTGCATGCATGGCCGGACGATTGGGTTGACTTAAATTCAAGACCGCTTCACGAAAAGCATTTAGGGATTCCTTCAGCCATAAAGCTGGCGCCACTGAAGCCTCCTTATATTTGGCCCAATGTGAACGATCGGATTTGGCTAAATGATAGGGATAGTAATCCACTTGAAAGGCCGTCACTGAAACCTGCAAGGCACCGCCTTTATTCAGATCAGGATAACTGGAACGTCCATCGCCCTCATCATCACACAAATGTAGATCAATGCGTTGGCTAAAGAAATGATACGAGGTTTCACGTACATCGAAGGCATTAAACATGCGCTGCGCTGTGGTGGTATGAGCGGATTCGGATAGGCGATTCTGCTGTTGAGCCAACTGTGCCTTGTACTCGGGCAGGGTCTGTAAATAGGATTAGAATTATATATAAAATTTTTACTTATATATTTTCTTTGCTCACCTGCATTTTTCTGGCTGCCTTGGTCTTTTGTGTGGCATGAGTGGCCGCCTTGATCAAACCCGATAGCGAGTCCACAAAATGTAAAGCGGCCTTCAATTGCGAATCGGTTAATACCCAAAGTAAATCATCCAATATTAAGACCAAACGCGAGGCCAGCAGTGTGCAGTCGGACAAACGTTTCCTTATGGTTATACGGCAACGGGCATGATTCGTTAATAGACGCAACGGTGTCAACGATGTGTCCTGTGTGGAACTGGCCTCAATGCGTACCGTTTGCCAGGATAACTCTTTGAAGATCAATATAATACCCTTATGTGCATCCTTGAGACGTGTCATACGGAGATCAGCATTGGCCCATTTAGGAGTTTTGGATTCGACACGTATACGTGACATTTGCACCGAGGCGGTAAAGGCAGCGCTCACAAAGTTAACGTTCACCGTATTGACCACAATGGTTATGCCATCGACCACTTTGTGTATGAAACTGTATTTACCCTGAGGCACTTGTGGCAAGGCAGCGGCAGTTGCTGGTGATCCTGAACCACCACTGCCCGCATCGCCGCGTGTGTTGGGATTGCAGGTCTCAATGGTGATGCGCACCTCATCGAGGGTCTGAAAATTGTTAAGAAAATTTTAATTAAATTGCGGTATAATGAAAAAAAAGACAAGAGTACGCTAAAGCCCGTTTTGTATTAGACATATACTTTAAACATTTACAAGCTGTCTAAAAGTAGGCAACACAATTAATGTGGCCTGCTTTTTGGACGCGTCTGAAATTAGACGCGTTGTGCTAAAACGCATTATATTCACAAGGAGGGGCACAGAGGGAGTCAAACTACTTAACCCACAGTTGCCCCAAGATTACCACCATAAAAAGACGACAAAGTTTGAGTTTATACTCAAATACATTAATAATATCTATTTAATGTCTATATTCTCTTTTTATAATACGCATATATTATTTTTATTAAGATCCGAAGGTTGGGACGGAAAAAAAATTTCCTTTCCAACCATAAAATATATATATACATGCTATTGGGAAAACGCTTTGTTTTTTTTTCTGTCCCCCCGTTCGTCGTTCCTCCGCCTCTGTGTTCTGTTGCTACCCAAACTCGTCTCTTGGTTTTAGCGATCTAGAAGTAACATTGTACAGAGTTTTTTTCTCCCGCAAAAAAATATTTGGAACCCGGCCGGTTCGGTTAGCATATACTTATAGCTGCCATAGAACGATCGGTCAAAAATAAGTCTCAGTGAGAAAAACTTTTAATTCTCCATTGTAGCATCACCAATATTGGTATATATTAGTTTTAGATGATTTTACATATTTGTGGAAAAATTTATAAAAAATCGGATGAATATATCATATAGCTGCCAAACGGTTGGTCGAAAAACTAGTTATACTGAGAAAACTTTTTTATTTCCATCGTAGCGTCACCAATCTTGGTATATATTAGTTTTATATGTGTCAACACAATTCTGGAAGATTTTTTCAAAATCGGATGACTATAGCATATAGCTGCCATAGGACCGATCGGTCGAAAAATGTGTTTTACTAAGAAAAGTTTTTTTTATGGTATCAAATTTTTATTATTAATGTTTTAGAAATTTTAAATATATGATATCTATATCCTATATATATTTTCCGGTTAAATCAGTTGGAGTAATCTTTTTCAAGTGTATTAGAACTTCGGCACAGTCGAAGTAAGCTTTGCCTTCTCGTTTTTGTT